>SNVD02013223.1:0-78154 GCA_013180625.2 Boswellia sacra
CAATGAAAGAAATCTGGTTAAGGGATTATTCTCTACCACAGATATGGATTTGCAAATTAATCACAGAATTGTCATCCAATTACACCATTGAAATTATCAACCGTAGATAACAACAATCTCTGTTATCCCAATCTTTCCTTACTTTGTTGTTAAATAAAACAGGCTCTTTATTTAATCTCTATCCATTAAACAACCTAGAACAAGCTCTCTAAATTTAATTTAATGGATGCATTACGATAAGAAGATAGGTTGATCTAAGCAATAAACACACAAGCTCGGATTATTTAACTTAGGTTGTATTCTCCAATTGCAATCTCTGATCACAATTTTGCTACTAAGGATTAGAAATTCAAGACAATTACGGATCACGATTTCTAGTCTAGCAATAGACAACAACCAGATTATATTCAATTGGCCATTCGAAATACAATCCAGCAAGCAATCATAAGCATTAGATATAGGAAAATACAAGCAACTTCAATTAGAGAATTGGATAACAATTCCTTGCACAATCAATTCACAAAAACCATATCAAGGGCTTTGAAAATCACCCTCAACCAATTCAAATTTAGTTACATATATTCAGACAGAACACAAATACAATAGAATATGGAGACATTCCAGAAAATGAGAGGAAAAGGGAAAACTTAGCAAATTTGATGAAATCTATTAGGATTTGTAGTTCTTCCTCTTTCCAAGCCTTCAATCTCCTTCAAGAACTCCAAGATATGAGAGAAATCCAAAGATGCAACCTCCTCCACGTTCTCCCCTCTTCAAGTTATCAAAATAAAACCCTAAAATGTGTTTAAATACTCTGCTACAGTAACTTGCTACAGTGCCCCGTATTTAATAACATGCTACAGTGATATATGGAATTACAAATATACACTTCTCATACCATTTTTATCACAACTTTCGATACACTACATAAATTCGTGAACCGTAAATTTCTCCAAAAAATAGACTTCGAGAGCTTTCCAACGGTATATAGCATGTTATCCGGTTAATTGTATATCGATACAATCAACTCCGAGAAATTGGTTGATTAGTAGAGGTGAAAATAAAGGGTTTTACTCCATTTTTGTGCAAGTTGCTCCAAAACTCCTACAAACATCAAAACCACACAAAAACATGAAAATATCAAGGAATATAGCAAAGAAACATAGACGAATTGAGGTGAAAGTAATACATATATAGACACCTATCAAATTCCCCCACACTTAGACTTTGCTAGTCCTCGAGCAAATAAAATGATACGAAACAAAACTAAACCGAAACAAAATCAAAGAAAAATTAAAACACACAAATGCTTCAACTTGCAATAGGCCTCAAAGATTGTACTTAATTATAACCCAAGGAATACTTCAAAATAATGCACTTGATCAAGAATTTTATCTCAAAAATTAGTTTCGCTTCACTTCAATTCCTCAAGTGTGTGTGTGTAGAGCCATTCTCACCTAATCACTTGTAACCCGGATGAGTTTATGCATAAAATGAATCATATTTAATATTGAAGATGTGTGTATAAATGAACTCCATAGGCCTGCTTTTCAAGTCACTCTCCACTAATGTAGACATGTACAACACCAAGGATCAAGTAGGACTTTATTACGCTTGTAACGTTTGGCTTGGGTGAAGGTATGATCAAGGATAATAATTTGGCTCAAATCACTCACAAACACATAAATCATTCAAGATTATGTAGAGCTCACCCCTATAACACAACTTTATTTTAATTCACCAGGTTACTCCCCCAAACTTATTTAGAACACTCAATCTTTCTTTTTTTCGCAGAAAACAAAAGAAAACTACACCCCCATACTTTGGTTGTTCATTCCTTTTAGAACACTTAAGGTATGGCTCTCTTTTTTTTTCTTTTTTTTCTCTTTTTTCTCTTTTTTTCTTTTTTTTTCTTTTTTCTTTTTTTTTTATAACACTTCCCTCCCGCCACACTTAAACAACACATTGTTCCTCAATGTGTAAGTATGTGGACAGAAGTACACCATAGAACTCAGCTTGCATTTCTTTCTGACACAACCCAACCTCCTCTGACTTCCCAAAACCAGAACAGAGCTCAAAATGTAATCGTGAAGGATCTACATGCTCATGGGTAAGGGATAAACTGTTTCGGAAAAAAAATTCATTTGAGGTTAGGAAATCTTTTAGTGAGTTAACAAGACAAAAAAGGCGTACAAAAGCTCAAAGGGGTAACTAAGGATCAATTTCAGTCAAGGGTAGCTATTAAGGCTCAAACGGTCCAAAGATGGCCTAAATCATTTCCCCTGAATGTTGCACCAGTCTAGGATTTCGCCTCGAGTGATCATCAAACAAGTTCTAGAATTCATCGAAATCTGAAGAAATACTTAAATTACATAAACTTTCTCTAAGTAAACAAATAACTCAGTGATAATGGCTTAGTGCTCAATGTTGCGCAAGGAATCAAAGGAAAAGTAAAACCAATAAATAGTTCAAGCACACAGATCCATGCATCATTTATCATTTTCCAAGAGTTATTCTTAATTCAATCATTATCTTTCATCGACCCACAAAATGCAAGAAAAGAGGTATGGGGGGGGGGGTGGCGTTGTTACAACTGAGTCAAGATTGTATATTTCAACAATCCTTAGGACCAGTAGCCCGCAGACTTAAGGTTTCCAGCCTATATACCTTTATTATGAATGAACAAAACAAGAAATAAGACACTTCAAACAACAGGAAATAAACAAACTTCAAATTTATTTAAGTAGAATGCGTTTCAAGGGTTAAAGAAACCCCATATTCTACCATTTTGAAGCCTTTCCACAAATTTTTTTTTTAAATTAGAACTGATAAAGACAAAATAAAAAAATAAAAAAACATAACAACTCTAAATCACATAAAACTAAACGTACTCATAAAATAACAAAGTCCAATAGTCAGCAAACAAAAACAAGTTAATTAGAATAGGTCTAAAAAGTTTAGAAGTTAGCACTCCTTATTTCAGACCATTATGGACAAAGAGATCCCTAATGCGTTTCACTAGGACTTAAACCTGTTTAAGCCACCACTCAAAAGCCAAGATTAGAAAATATTACCTGGGAATGAAAGAAATAACCTGAAAAAGCTCAAAAGAAATAACATGAAAAATCTCAAATAAACACAATAAAAAGAAAGCAAACAAAATTGAAGCAAACCAGTAGATAAAGATTACAGATGGAGCGTTAAATCCAGTTTACGCCTCTTATTGCCTTCTCCAAACCAATCTATCCGAGATATTGTTGGATCAGGCGAATGACGAATGCTTGTAATTTGTCAATTAACTCCCCTGCAGTTGAAGCTGTAACCAGGATTTGCCTCGCCGACTGTGAGATGAAGTTTTTATCTACTGCTTGATCAAGAAAAGACAACAAACCATCAAAAAAATTATTGACATTTAACAAACCAATGGTTTTCCGATGGATGATTAGCTGTGCCCAAGAGGTGATTTGAAATATCTCCTCTAATGTACCATAACCACTGGGCAAAGCTATAAATGCATCGGACTTAACAACCATATGTGCAATACGCTCATGCATACTAGAGACCTGTAACTCTTCCCCGATTGTGTTGCCTACGATATCTCGCACAGCTAATGGTTTAGGGATAATGCCGAGAACTTTGCTCCCTCCTATGGATGCAGCTGTTGACACACACCCCATTAACCCAAGACTACCCCCTCCATAAATCAAATGAATACCCCTCGTAGGTAATGTCCTACCAAGATCAAGAGCTGCCGTTGTAAACTCTCCATCTTTACCAAATTGCGATCCACAAAATACGCATATATTTTGGAATCGCCGAATTGGTGTTTTCTCCATGTCTAAAAGTGCTCTAAACTTGTGCAAGATAATGATGTGCGTTAGGTATTATGTGATTCAAGTGCAAGACAGGTTATAAAATGACATTTCAAAATATGCAGCATGGATATATACACACGTAAAACTCTCAAATTTGACACATGGGGATATAATTTCGGTGGGGGTTGCTCGATGCAGATTTATCGCCCCAAGATTTGAAAAAATGAGATATGCTTTCGGCGAGGTTTGACAAAACCTACACATTTGTCTCCCACGTGAAGCATGAAAAATGGAGATACACTTTCGGCGGGGGTTGACAAAACCCCCACACTTGTCTCCCACGTGAAGCATAAAAAATAGAGATACACTTTCGGTGGAGGTTGACAAACCTCCACACTTGTCTCCCACGTGTACTTATGCCATAGGGTAGTCATATGGTTTGTCAAAAAGAAAACTTGAAATTAAAACAAACAAATCAACAAACAACAACAACACAAAAACAACATTGATAATCAGATCAAACGAAACAAGAAAAAAATTCTACAACAACAACACACATTCAAATATACCAGTAGTTGTGATTGTGGCTCACATCTTCCTCTGGTTTTACGTCCAGTAAAGGCTGAAACGCCTTCTATGAGTCGGGGATTTGCTTCCCATCCAGTTTTCTTATAAACTGGCAAACAAGGTTGTTTTTAGTCAGATTTCCTAGACTATAACACTGTAATTCATCCCGAAATTGTGTCCATAGATTAAGCAATTCACGCTGAACAAGTCCACAAGTATGTGACTCGAGATTTAACAAAACATTATCCAGCGACTCATTACTCAAACCATTCTTAATAAATGAATTTTTATCTTCTCTATTCCTGGACACAAAACCTAATGAACGACAAGTCTGGTTACAATTCCATCTAGCAAATTTATAACATACTTGTAACCTTTTCGCTCTTCGCCTCTTGGCGTAGTAGCTCTTTCCTAGACCAGGCATGTATTTTGCGAGATTAATGTCCGGCTCACCAGACAATCTTACCTTAGCTTCGATAAGCCATTGGATATCCGCAGGCACATTTAGGAGCATCAACGCCCAAAGTCTAGTCATCCGTACTTTATAAATTTTAAACACAGCATTTTGAGGAAGTTAAGGGAAATATTTACGAAGGTTCGATAGAAAGATATCAGCATCCATTGAAGAGGAGAAAAGAAGAGATATTACCGATAATGCGATCGGGTTTGTTTTTCTCCAAGATCTGCACGTTTCAAAAACCTTCGAGCATGACTTCGCGCTCCCTTTTGGATGTTTTCCTTCAACTGTTCACAAATGAATTCGAAGTACGTAATAATCAAATTAAACAAAAGAAAGGAAAAGAAAAAAGTAGAAACGAAACTGAAGACACATAAAAGAGATAACAACACAATAGCAAACAAAAGTCAAAAACAGGTAAAAAAAATAAAAACAAATAAGACGATGGCAAAAAGAGAGATAAAACCTATCAATTTGATGGCCTACAAAGGAATCCCTCGAGAACATAAAATCGATCATTATTACCTTATTTTCTTTTTTTTCTTTTTCTTTTTATTTATTTAGCAAAAACATTGGGTTGCCTCCCAATAAGCGCTTGGTTTAACGTCCTCAGCCTGACGTTGGCTCCATCATGGGAGGGTCCAATCTCCGCTGTGCTTCTCTAGTGGGCTTGGATCCTTTTTCCAACAAGAATTGTTGCATGCATATGGCTGGGCCTTCGATGTTAGCAATCGTCCACCCAATAGTTATTTTGTGATCTCTAAGTAATTGGACGAGTTTCTCTTCTTGTAGTGGTGCAAGGCCCATTTCTATTATAACTGGCAAAGAATCATTCTCACCCAAAAACACATGCCTCAAATAATCTGGAAGTAGCTTAAGCTCCAAGGTATTGGCTTTCATCACAGAAAGAGGAAGTTTCTCATTAGATAAAGGCAATTCAATGTACGAAACATCATATCTGTTTGTGATTATAGCTATAGTCTCATCTAAGCATGCCATAGCTTCCTCCATTTCTTTGGGCACTTGTATCAACCCTCTTGATTCTTTGGAATTTTTTGTCCCTATGTGCTCATTAATAGCCATTTCCAATCCATCCTTGCGAGTTAACTCAAAACATTGTTGTGGGAAAGAATCAATAATGTCAACTGCAAAAACAGAATGCAAGTCACTAGGGTACCTCATTGCCTCGAAAATATTGAAACGGATCACTTTGCCATCAAACTCCATGGTGAAAGTGCCATCATGAAAATCAATCTTGATTCTAGCAGTTTTCGAGAATGGTCTCCCTATAAGAATCGGTGTTGGATTAGGAGATGTCTCATCCTCTATTTTAAGGACATAGAAGTCTGCTGGAAAAACTAATTGATTCACCTGCACAAGCACATCTTCCACAACTCTTTTGCGAGATGCATTAAAATGATCAGCAAACTGAATGGTAATACCAGTTTTCGCAAAAGGTCCAAGATTTAAAGAAGCATAAATAGAATATGGCATGACATTAATAGATGCTCCTAAATCTAACATAGCTCTTTCAATGGTGCATGGAATGGTTAACGTACCTGGATCATTGCATTTCTGAGAAATTTTTCTTTGTAGTACAGCTGAAACATTTTCCCCCACACTTACCTTCTCATTTCCTTTCAACTTTCTCTTGTTGGTGCATAACTCCTTGAGATGTTTTGTATAATGAGGTACTTGCTCGATAGAATCCAAATTTGGTATATTTACCTCGATTTTGTGAAAAGTCTCCAGGATTGCAGCTTTATAGCTGTTGAGTCAGCACTATAAAAGAACCTAAAGATTATACAAAAAAGAACTTAGTGAATTGCAGCTCTATAGCTGTTGATGCGTTCAAAACTAGCAAGTATACTAGTCGCACAAGTAACAAAGTGATAAGTAGATATCATTCCCACGAGGATTGATTCTAATTGAATTTGTTATTTTCCAGCAACGATAAACTAAACAGGGGGGGTTTTGTTGAATGATTAACTAAATGAAATAAGAATGCAAATTAAGAAGAACAAAACAGAAGTTAATTTGAATGAAAGATCAATGAGAGACACTTGGTTAAGGGTTCTTTCTCTGCCACAAGATATGAATTTGTGAATTAACATAGAATTGTAATCCAATTACAGCATTGAAGTTATCAAACGTAGATAACAACAAGCTCTGTTATCCCAATCTTTCCTTACTTTGTTGTTAAATAAAACAAGCTCTTTATTTAATCTCTATCCATTAAACAACCTAGAACAAGCTCTCTAAGTTAATTCAATAGAAGCATTACGATGAGAAAGATAGGTTGATCTAAGCAATAATCACACAAGTTTGGATTATTTAACCTAGGTTGTATTTTCCAATTGCAATCTCTGATCACATTTTTGCTTCTAATGATTGGAAATTCATGACAATTACGGATCAAGATTTCTAATCTAGCAATAGACAACAACAGATTATATTCAGTTGGCCATCCCAAATACAATCAGTAAGCAATCATAAGCATTAGATATGGGAAAATACAAGCAACTTCAATTAGAGAATTGGATAACAATTTTTTACACAATCAACTCACAAAATCCATATCAAGGGCTTTGAAATCACCCTCAACCAATTCAGATTTAGTTACACATGTTTAAGAACGTGGTAAATACAATACAACATGGAGACATTCCAGAAAATGAAAGGGAAGGGAAGAACTTAGCAAATTTGATGTAATTCTCTTTGGATTGTAGTTCTTCCTCTTTCCAAGCTTCCTTTCTCCTTCAGAACTCCAAGAGATGAAAGAATTCCAGAGCTGAAGCCTCCACCACGTTCTCCCCTCTTCAGTTATCAAAATAAAATCCTGAAAATGTGTTTATATACTCTGCTACAGTAACTTGCTACAGTGCCCCGTATTTAATAACATGCTACAGTGATATATGGAATTACAAATATACACTTCTTATTCCATTTTTATCACAACTTTCGGTACACTACATAAATTCGTGAACCGTAAATTTCTCCAGAAAATAGACTTCGAGAGCTTTTCAATGGTATATATAGCATGTTATCCGGTTAATTGTATATCGATACAATCAACTCCAAGAAATTGGTTGACTAGCAGAGGTGAAAATGAAGGGTTTACTCCAATTTTGTGCAAGTTCCTCCAAAACTCCTACAAACATCAAAAACCACACAAAAACATAAAAATACCAAGGAATATAGCAAAGAAACATAAACGAATTGATATGAAAGTAATACATAAATAGACACCTATCAGCTGTCCGTGGATGTAGGTTTTATAATCGAACCACGTAAAATCCTCCTGTACCGATTTACTTTATAGTTTATTGTTATATTTCTTATAACTGCATACTGATAGGTGTTTATTTATGTATTACTTTCATATCAATTCGTTTTTTTTTCTTTGCTATATTCCTTGGTATTTTTATGTTTTTGTGTGGTTTTGATGTTAGTAGGAGTTTTGGAGCAACTTACACAAAAATGGAGTAAAACCCTTCATTTTCACCTCTGCTAGTCAACCATCTTCTCGGATTTAATTGTATTGATATACAATGAACCCGATGACATATTATATACCGTTGGAAAGCTCTCGAAGTCTAATTTCTGGAGAAATTTACGGTTTATAAATCCATTCAGTGTACCAAAAGTTGTAATCAAAACAGTGTGAGATGTATAGAAATATAATTCCACAAGCACTGTAGCATGTATAAGACGGGGCACTGTAGCAAGTCACTGTAGCAGAGTATTTAAACACATTTTAGGGTTTTATTTTCATAACTTGAAGAGGGGAAAACGTGGGAGGAGGCTGTATTTCTGGATTTCTCTCATCGCTTGGAGTTCTTGAAGGAGAAAGAAGATTTTGAAAGAGGAGGAACTACAATTCCAAGAAGATTCATCTACAAATAAGATTTTCAAAGAATTTGCTAAGTTCTTTCTTTCCTTTTCAATTCTGGAATTTCTCTGTATTGTATTTGTTATTCTGATTGAATATGTGTAACTAAATCTGATTTGGTTGAGGGTGATTTCAAAGCCCTTGATATGGTGTTTGTGAGTTGATTGTGCAAGAAATTATTATCCAATTCTCTAATTGAAGTTGCTTGTATTTTCCCATGTTTAATGCTTATGATTACTTGCTGATTGTATTTAGGTGGCCAACTGAATATAATCTGGATATTATCTATTACTAGATTAGAAATCTTGATCCGTAATTGTCTTAAATTTCTAATCATTAGTAGCAAAATTGTGATCAGAGATTGCAATTGGAGAGTATAACCTAAGTTAAATAATCCGAGCTTGTGTGTTTATTGCTTACATCAACCTGTCTTTCTTTTCGTAATGCATCCATTGAATTAAATTTAGAGAGCTTGTTCTAGATTGTTTAATGGATAGAGATTAAATAAAGAGTCTGTTTTATTTAACAACAAAGTAAGGAAAGATTGAGATAACAGAGCTTATTGTTATCTACAGTTGATAATTTCAATTGTGTAATTGGATGATAATTCTATAATTAATTCGCAAATCCATATCTTGTGGTGGAGAATGATCCCTTAACTAGATTTCCGTCAGTGATTAATTCTCACTTCAATTAAGTTAGCATTGTGTTATTCTTTACTTGCATTAATATTTCATTAGTTAATCAATCAATAAAAACCCCCCGTTTATTCTGTTTTTGCTGTAAAATAACAAATTCAGTTAGAATCAATCCTCGTGGGAACGATATCTTACTTATCACTTTATTAATTGTGCGACTAGTATACTTGCTAGTTTCGAACGCATCAAGTTTTTGGCGCCGTTGCCGGGGATTGATTTTCTAATCGATTTGTTATTTTGTTTTCATTGTTGATTCATATTTTTGTTTGTTTTTCTTTTTTCGATTGTTTGTGTTTAGACGATATGGCAGTAAACTTCCATCAATTCAGTGGCAGATTTGAGCCACAACTACCATGGAGAGTAAATGAGGTAAGCACTCCGAACATTGAACAACAACTTTTTGAGTTAACTTCTCTTGTGGAAAACATGGTTGTAGGACATATGCAGAAATCTTATGCATGTGAGGTATATTCTACCACGGAGCATCCAATCGACATGTATCCAACTTTACGAGAAGAAGATATGGAACAAGCCAATGCCACAGGTGGATTTTCAGGGCAATCAAGGCAATGGTATGATCCCTTCTCTAATACTTACAATGTCGGAGGGATAGATCACCCCAATTTTAGTTACGGGAATCATCAATCGATCGCCCCAAATGGCATACGAAATTGGCTGCAAGGTTTCAATCAACCTAGAGTGCAACAACCATTTCAAATGCAACCACCACCAATGCCACATCCAGCACCATAACCAGCTTCACAAAACTCAGGTATGTCTCTCCAGGATATTGTTAATGCACTTGCCACTAACACAATGCAATTCCAGCAGGAAACTGGGGCAAGTATCCAAAACCGGGCAAATCAAATGGGACAATTGGCTACTAGCATGAGCAAATTCGAGGGCCAAGCTCAGAAAAATTATCTTCTCAAACGGTGATCAATCCAAGAGAGAATGCTTGTGTGATAACTTTGCAAAATGGAGAGCAATTAGATGTCCTGCCAAAAAAATCACAAACTGATGAAGAAGATGACACCGCTTCCACCATGAACAAGACATCATCCTCTAAGGTAAGTCTTAAAACTACTATTCCTTCTTATGTTACTCCTCCACCTTTTCCTAGCAGATTGACAAAATTGAAGAAGGAGGAGCAAGAACAAGAAATCCTGAAAACTTCTCACAAAATCGAGGTAAATATACCACTTTTGGATTCTATCGAGCAAGTACCTCATTATACAAAACGTCTCAAGGAGTTATGCACCAACAAGAGAAATTTAAAAGGGAATGAGAATGTAAGTATGGGGGAAAATGTTTCAACTGTATTACAAAGAAAAATTCCTCCGAAATGCAATGATCCAGGTACGGTCACCATTCCATGCACCATTGGTAAAACCAAGTTTGAAAGAGCTATGTTAGATTTAGGAGCATCTATTAATCTCATGCCATTTATTTATGCTTCTTTAAATCCTGGATCTTTTGCGAAAACTGGTATTACCATTCAGTTTACTGATCATTTTAATACATATCCCAAAAGAGTTGTGAAAGATGTGCTTGTGCAGGTGAATCAATTGGTTTTCCCAGCAGACTTCTATATCCTTAAAATAGAGGATGAGACATCTCCTAATCCAACACCGATTCTTTTAGGGAGACCATTCTCGAAAACTGCTAGAACAAAGATTGATGTTCATGATGGCACTCTCACCATAGAGTTTGATGGCAAGGTTATCCGTTTCAATATTTTTGAGGCAATGAGGTACCCTAGTAACTTACATTCTGTTTTTGCAGTTGACGTTATTGATTCTTTTCCACAACAATGTTTTGAGTTAACTCGCAAGAATGGATTGGATGTAGCTATTAGTGAGCACATAGGGACAGAAAATTCTAAGGAATCAAGAATTTTTATACAAGTGTCCAAAGAAATAGAGGAAGCTATGGCATGCTTAGATAAGACTATAGCTATAACCACAAACAGGTATGATGTTTCGTACATTGAATTACCTTTATCTAATGAGAAACTTCTTCCTTCTGTGATGAAAGCTAATACCTTGGAGCTTAAGCCACTTCCAGATTATTTGCAGCATGTGTTCTTGGGTGACAAAGATCCTTTGCCAATTACAATAGAAATGGGCCTTGCACCACTAAAAGAAGAGAAATGCATCTGAGTACTTAGATATCACAAAATAGCTATTGGGTGGATGATTGCTGACATCCAAGGCCCAACCATATGCATGGACCGTATCTTGTTAGAAGAAGGATCCAAGCCCATTAGTGAAGCACAGCGGAGATTGGACCCTCCGATGATGGAACCAACGTCGGGCTGAGGACGTTAAACCAAGCGCTTATTGGGAAGCAACCCAATGTTTTTGCAAAATAAATAAAAAAAATAAAAAAATAAAATAAGGTAATAATGATCGATTTTTGTGTCTCAAGGAGTTCCTTTCGTAGGCCATCAAATTGATCAGGTTTTATCTCTCTTTGCTATCTATCTTATTTGTTTTTTCTTACTTGTTTTTGACTTTTGTTTGCTATTGTGTTGTTATCTCTTTTATATGTCTTTAGTTTCGTTTCTGCTCTTTTCTTTTCCTTCCTTTTGTTTAATTTGATTATTCCGTACTTCGAATTCATTTGTGCAATAGCTTGAGGAAACATCCAAACGGGAGCTGAAGTCATTGCTCGAAGGATTGAATCGTGCATATCTGGGAGAAGAACAAACTCAATCGCATTATCGGTAATATCTCTCCTTTTCTCCTTTTCAATGGATGCTGATATCTTTCTGTCGAACCTTCGTAAATATTTCCCTTCACTTCCTCAAAATGCTATGTCCAAAATTTATAAAGTGCGGATGACTAGACTTTGGGCGTTGATGCTCCTAAATATGCCTGCGGATATCCGATGGCTTATTGAAGCCAAGGTGAGATTGTCCGGTGAGCCGGACATTAATCTCGCAAAATACATGCCTGGTCTAGGAAAAGCTACTACGCCAAGAGGCGAAGAGCGAAAAGGTTACAAGTATGTTATAAATGTGCTAGATGGAATTGTAACCAGACTTGTCGTTCATTAGGTTTTGCGTCCAGGAATAGAGAGATAAACTTTCATTTATTAAGAATGGTTTGAGTAATGAGTCGCTGGATAATGTTTTGTTAACTCTCGAGTCACATTCTTGTGGACTTGTTCAGCGTGAATTGCTTAATCTATGGACACAATTTCGTGATGAATTGCAGTTTTATAGTATAGGGAATCTGACTAAAAATGACCCTGTTTGCCAGTTTATAAGAAAACTGGATGGGAAGCAAATCCCGACTCATAGAAGGCGTTTCAGCCGTTACTGGACGTAAAACCAGAGGAAGATGTGAGCCACAATCACAACTACTTATATATTTGAATGTGTGTAGTTGTTGTCGAATTTTATTTCTTTCTTGTTTCGTTTGATCTGATTATTAATGTTGTTTTTGTATTGCTGTTGTTTGTTGATTTTGTTTGTTTTTATTTCAAGTTTTCTTTTTGACAAACCATATGACTACCCTATGGCATAAGTACACGTGGGAGACAAGTGTGGAGGTTTTGCCAACCTCCACCGAAAGTGTATCTCTTTTTTTTATGCTTCACGTGGGAGACAAGTGTGGGGGTTTTGTCAACCCCCGCCGAAAGTGTATCTCCATTTTCCATGCTTCACGTGGGAGACAAGTGTGTAGGTTTTGTCAAACCTCACCGAAAGTATATCTAATTTTTTCAAATCTTGGGGCGATAAATCTGCATCGAGCAACCCCCACCGAAATTATGTCCCCCATGTGTCAAATTTGAGAGTTTTACGTGTGTATATATCCATTCTCCATATTTTCAAATGTCATTATTATAACCTGTCTTACACTTGAAAGGCATATTACCTAACGTGCATCATTGTCTTACACAAGGTTAGAGCACTTGTAGAAATGGAGAAAACACCAATTCGGCGATTCCAAAATATATGCGTATTTCGTGGATCGCAATTTGGTAAAGATGGAGAGTTTACAACGGCAGCTCTTGATCTTGGTAGGACATTAGCTGCGAGGGGTATTCATTTGATTTATGGAGGGGGTAGTCTTGGGTTAATGGGTGTGTGTCGACAGCTGCATCCCTGGGAGGGAGCAAAGTTCTCGGCATTATCCCTAAACCATTAGCTGTACGAGATATCGTAGGCAATACAATCGGGGAAGAGTTACAGGTCTCTAGCATGCATGAGCTTATTGCACATATGGTTGTTAAGTCCGATGCATTTATAGCTTTGCCTGGTGGTTATGGTACATTAGAGGAGATATTTCAAATCACCTCTTGGACACAGCTAAACATCCATCGGAAACCCATTGGTTTGTTAAATGTCAATAATTTTTTTGATGGTTTGTTGTCTTTTCTTGATCAAGCTGTAGAAAAAAACTTCATCTCACCATCGGCGAGGCAAATCCTGGTTACAGCTTCAACTACAGGGGAGTTAATTGATAAACTCCAAGATTCGCCTATTCGCCTGATCCAACAACGGCTCGGATAGATTGGTTTGGAGAAGGCAATAAAAGGCGTAGACTGGATTTAACGCTCCATCTGTAATCTCTATCTATTGTTTGCTTCGTTTTTGTTTACTTTCTTTTTAGTGTGTTTATTTGAGATTTTTCATGTCATTTCTTTTGAGTTTTTTTTTAGGTTATTTCTTTCGCCCCAGGTAATATTTTCTAATCATGGCTTTTAGAGTGGTGGCTTAAAAAGTTCAATTCCTCTTGAAACGCATTATGTATCTCTTCAATCCATAATGGCTGAATAAGGAGGCTAACTTCTAAACTTTTTAGACCCATTCTAACTGACTTGTTTTTTGTTTGCTGACTTGTTGGACTTTGTTATTTTATGAGTAAGTTTAGTTTTGTGTAATTTAGAGTTGTTGTGTGTTTTTGTCTTTATCAGTTTCGATTCGAAAAAAAGAAAACATTGTGGAAAAACCCTGAGAATGGCAGAATATGGGGTTTCCTTAACTCTTGAAACGCATTCTCTCTAAATAAATCTGTAGTTTGTTTATTTAATGTTGTTTGAAGTGTCCTGTTTCTTGTTTTGTTCTTCATAATAAAGGTATATAGGCTGGAAACCTTAAGTCTGCGGGCTACTGGTCCTAAGGATTGTTGCAATATACAATCTTGACTCAGGTGTAACAACGCCACGTACCTCTTTTCTTGCATTTTGTGGGTCGATGATAAGATAATGATTGAATTAAGAATAACTCTTGGAAAATGATAAATGATGCATGGATCTGTGTGTTTGAAATGTTTATTGGTTTTCGCTTTGCTTTTGATTCCTTGCGCAACATTGAGCACTGAGCTATTATCACTGAGTTATTTGTTCACTTAGAGAAAGTTTATGTAATTTAAATGTTTCTTCAGATTTCAATGAATTCTAGAACTTGTTTGATGGTCACTCGAGGCGAAATCCTAGACTGTGCAATATTGGGGAAATGATTTAGGCCATCTTTGGACCGTTTGAGCCTTAATAGCCAACCTTGATTGAAATTGATCCCTAGTTACCCCTTTGAGCCTTTGTAAGCCTTTTTTTTGTTAACTCACTAAAAAGATTTCCTAACCTCAAATGAATTTTTTTTCCAAACAGTTTGTCCCTTACCTATGAGCATGTAGATCATTCACGATGACATTTTGAATTATGTTCTGGTTTTGGGAAGTTAGAGGAGGTTGGATTGTGCCATAAGCAATGCAAGTGAGATTTATTATGTTTGTAAAAAAAAAAAAAGAAAAAAAATAATCTGTACTTATCTTCCACGTACTTAAACATTGAGGACAATGTGTTGTTTAAGTGTGGGGGAGGGGAATTGCAGTTAAAGAAAAAAAAGTAGAAAAAGATATCTATACCCTTGGGTGTTCTTAAAAAGAATGAAACAACAAAGTGTGGAGGTGTAGCTTTCTTTTGTTTTCTACAAAAAAAAAAAAAAAAGATTGAGTGTTCTAAATAAGTTTAGGGGAGTAACCTGGTGAATTGAAATAAAGTTGTGTTATAGGGTTGAGCTCTACATAGTCTTGAATGATTTATGTGTTTGTAGGTGATTTGAGCCAAATTATTATCCTTTATCATACCTTCACCCAAGTCAAACGTTACAAGCTTAATAAAGTCCTACTTGATCCTTGGTGTTGTGAATGTCTACATTAGTGGAGAGTGACTTGAAAAGCAGGCCTATGGAGTTCATTTATATGCACATCTTTAATAGTAAATATGATTCATTTTTATGCATAAACTCATCCGGGTTACAAGTGATTAGGTGAGAATGGCTCTACACACACACACTTGAGGAATTGAAGTGAAGCGAAACTAATCTTTGAGATAAAATTCTTGATCAAGTGCATTATTTTGAAGTTTTCCTTGGGTTATAATTATGTACAATCTTTGAGGCCTATTTGCAAGTTGAAGCATTTGTGTGTTTTAATTTTTCTATGATTCTGTTTCGGTTTAGTTTTGTTTCACATCGTTGTATTGCTCGAGGACTAGCAAAGTCTAAGTGTGGGGGAATTTGATAGGTGTCTATTTATATATCATTTTCATATCAATTCGTCCATGTTTCTTTGCTATATTCCTTGGTATTTTTATGTTTTTGTGTGGTTTTGATGTTTGTAGGAGTTTTGGAGCAACTTGCACAAAAATGGAGTAAAACCCTTCATTTTCACCTCTGCTAGTCAACCATCTTCTCGGATTTAATTGTATTGATATACAATGAACCCGATGACATGTTGTATACCGTTGGAAAGCTCTCGAAGTCTATTTTCTAGAGAAATTTACGGTTCATAAATTCATTCAGTGTACCAAAAGTTATAATCAAAACAGTGTGAGAAGTGTAGAAATATAATTCCACAAATCTCTGTAGCATGTATAATACGGGGCACTGTAGCAGTCACTGTAGCAGAGTATTTAAACACATTTTAGGGTTTTATTTTGATAACTTGAAGAGGGGAGAACGTGGAGGAGGCTGCATCTTTGGATTTCTCTCATCTCTTGGAGTTCTTGAAGGAGATTGAAGGCTTGGAAAGAGGAAAAACTACAATCCAAGAGATTTCATCAAATTTGCTAAGTTTTCCCTTCCCTTTCATTTTCTGGAATGTCTCCATGTTGTATTGTATTTGTATTCTATTGAATATGTGTAACTAAATCTGAATTGGTTGAGGGTGATTTCAAAGCCCTTGATATGGATTTTGTGAGTTGATTGTGTAAGAAATTGTTATCCAATTCTCTAATTGAAGTTGCTTGTATTTTCCCATATTTAATGCTTATGATTGCTTGCTGATTGTATTTGGTGGCCAACTGAATATAATCTGGATATTGTTCTATTGCTAGACTAGAAATCTTGATCCGTAATTGTCTTGAATTTCTAATCATTAGTAGCAAAATTGTGATCAGAGATTACAATTGGAGAATATAACCTAAGTTAAATAATCCGAGCTTGTGTGTTTATTGCTTAGATCAACCTATCTTTCTTATCGTAATGCATCCATTGAATTAAATTAGAGAGCTTGTTCTAGGTTGTTTAATGGATAGAGATTAAATAAAGAGCTTGTTTTATTTAACAACAAAGTAAGGAAAGATTGGGATAACAGAGCTTGTTGTTATCTACGGTTGATAATTTCAATGGTGTAATTGGATGACAATTCTACAATTAATTCGCAAATCCATATCTTGTGGTGGAGAATGATCCCTTAACCAGATTTCCGTCAGTGATTAATTCTCACTTCAATTAAGTTAGCATTGTGTTATTCTTTACTTGCATTAATATTTCATCTAGTTAATCAATCAACAAAAACCCCCCAGTTTATTCTGTTTTTGCTGTAAAATAACAAATTCAATTAGAATCAATCCTCGTGGGAACGATATCTTACTTATCACTTTATTACTTGTGCGACTAGTATACTTGCTAGTTTCGAACGCATCACACACTTCCAAAACTCTCAGTATTTAAGAGAATTAGAGGAGTAATAAATGATTCAGACATTTATATTTAGATAAAAGCTAAAAATCTTAGCTTTTTTCATTCAGATAAAAATGTCTTAGAGTAAAGGATTGATTATTTTTTGGTATGAAGTCTAAATTTAATTTATCTCCAAACTTCAAATCTTTTGATGATAATTTTTTTTATCGTAAGACTTAATCTAAGATATTTTTATTTGAATGAAAAAAAACTAAAAAAAATCTAGCTTTTATTTGAATGCAAATATTTGAATCATTTATTATGCCTTTAATTCTCTTAAATAACCCTATAAAAATTCATTTATGACCAATTTGTAATATCCTAATATTTTAATTTTGGAATATTATTATTTATTTCTAATTTTATATTATGATTCTCTATATATTTTTAAAATTATTTTATGTTCATTTAGCTTATTTATACATCAAATTCTTTAAAAAAATTCTTTTCCAATTATACACATTTAAATAAATTAAATTCATAATAAATTTTGATATGTAAATAATTTTACTATGTAAAATAAAATCACAAGTGAAAATAATATATATAAATAGGGATATATATGTAAATAAAAAAACAAACATATCATTCAGATTTCATTTTAATTCAGATATATTCAGATTTTAGACAAAAAAAAAAATCGACATCCAAGTCTTAAGTAAAAAAAAAAAAAAACAAATATTATGAAAGTATCTGAAATCTGAGAATAAGTTAAATTAAGACTTCAGACCAAAAAATAATCAGCCTTAAGTATTATTCTATTTGTTTGGAACTTTTTTATGCATTAAAAAAAAAAAAAGGAAAAATCTCGTTGAGTTCTACATTCTGCGCCTTGTTTTATATGTGTTTGTGACTTGTATTATTTAATGGCTTTACATTGGGCAACTGACCTGGTCAATAGTCAGTATTCGAATATAGTGATATTATTATTTTTTTATTATTATAAATTATTCTAATTAGTGTCATTAAGAAGTAAAATGCAGATTAAACGATGTGGACGTTCGAAACCTGTCTACGTTATAGTCTAAAACGTGTAGAGAAAGGGAGAAAAGTGAGAGTTTCAGAATAAAAAAAAAAAATTTGTACAATGCTTTCGTGAAAGAAATTAGATTGCATGCTTTATTTGAGTAATTGGTGCTAAATTAATAAGCTTGAACGACTGAGTATTTAATATTTGTTTATCTACGCTTGCCACTCGTATGACCACAGGTTGCTATGTTAAGACTATAGATAATTCCAATACGAGATAAATCCAAGCACTAGATTTTAAAAGGACATTCAACGCTTGAGATGTGAGAGGGGGACTCTAAAAACAATGATATATTTGTTTGTTTATCAACTCTTGTTTTATGTTTGCATGTTTTATAGAAGCATAAAATCCAAGCATTTCGTTCCTTCCACAGGTTTACTCTTTCTTCCTAATGGCGATGGAGGCGGGCTTATTGTAGTTCTCCATGCCCATCATTACGGAACCAGTCAAACAAGTCTTCCTAAAAACTTTGCCAACAAATTTGCAGTAGTGCAATTTAAGGATGTTTCAGGTTTCAATTCAAATAGTTTGTCAAAAATCAAAACTCATTGTAATCTAGTATTAGTCATAATTTGAACCATCAAATTTCTTTACAAAACGAAATCCTTACTATTTCAAGCAATATTAATGATTGCAAGAACAATAAAGATGGTATTTATTAAAAAAAAAAAAAATTTGAACAATGTTGGGATACACATAGAAGGAAGGGTAATGTGAAGTCTACTTCATTGGGCTTCTCTTCATCTTCAGGGCAGAAAGAATTTTGAGTATATCCTTGCATGTTTGGTCTTTTCTGCCACAGTTTATTTTCTATGGTATGAGAGGAATGATCGTGTGTATCAGCAGCGTCGTCGGACTTGTCGTCAGGTGATTGATGAGATTTTTATCTTGGTTCGCTCTCGGCTTCTAACCTTGGAGGCCAAGTATGTGATCACTCCTCAACTTTGTGCCATATGGGGTCTTCATCATTAGTTTGTTTTCTTGGACTTTATTTTGTTAGATTGGGCTAATACGCCCTTTTGTTTTTATTGTTTGAGTGATCTTGGTTATGTTGCGGTTGGTTTTAGGCCTATGCGCAATAGTTTTGTCTGGGGCCTTTGGCTTTTATTCTGTTTATTCGTTTGAAGCCTTTGGGCTTTGTTATTTACTTTTAGACTTGTGAGTACTAAATACTCTTCTTGGGGTATGCCCCTCGTATATTGTACTATCTTTTTTCTTTTTATGTGAATAGTAATTTTAAAAAAAAGGGTAATGTGAAGTGGAGCTCAACTCGTCCAATACTCATACACTGCCCTTGAGAAATTAACTCAATATATGCATAGAAATAGAGTTGTAAAGAAGAGTTGATATCATGACGAGTTAAAAGAGTCGTGTGAGATGCAATTCGAATGTGTTGTGTCACACTTCCCTAATCTACTCAACTCCGATATGCCAGATACTCTAGCTATCCCACTTCAACTCTTAACGCCACTTCTACTAAAGCTAAATGCAAAAGCAAACTCGATGCATCAAAGCTTCTGATGCCACATGGCCCACATTGACATGCGGAGGGCAGGATTTTCGATAAGCTAAGTGGGTGGCTACGAAGACTATATAAAAACATGCTTGAGCTTTTGTAATCCATTCGGGTTTGAAGCTTTGAGAAGCTTAATAATATTCGGTGTTTAGCTTTACGTTTATTCCCCACATATTTGTGTTATTTACATTTTCAACCTTCATACTATTTCTACTAATTATACAATAAGCAATGTTTATTTTGAATAAAAACTATCTTAGCTATCCGAACTGAAAATAAGATGAGTCTTGACTATTGACCAACACCAAAGTTTCAACCGCTTGTATTCTACCTTTTTTTCAATAAGAACACGCCTATTTATATGCCAACATGAAACTGTAAATGACAAATACTCTTCAGCCAAGTTACAGCAACATCTGAGCAAATCAAAAACACGCGTAAAAAGCTGTACAATCTACAAAAAGAAAATCTACAAATGTGACAAAACAATCTGCATAAAATTCAGATCAAACATCTCCCCATATAAATGAGCGTATCATATCAAGATCACACCTAGTATTTCGTGTCTATTCTTTACAGTGCACAGCTAAGATTACAGTCACCGTCTCCTTTCTATTTCGGTTCCATCCAGAATGGCCATACTGTCATGAGTGCTGGCTCTGGACAGTTCCCTGTGATGTTGAGAATCAACATAGACACTCTGAAGCTCAGATGGCTGTACATTAAAACAGTTAGCATTGTTAGACTGAACACCGTTTCGAGATTCTGCCAACATCTGGAAATATGCATGAGGCCCCCAACCTGCGTGTCCAATAAAGTAGCTTGGGTATTAGGTTCATATGCCGCTTGAGCAAAGTGAAAGAGGAAGAAATTATATGCTGCTGCTAAAGACAGAATAATGTTTTCTCAAAGGAATATAAAAAGTTAAAAGCCTCCAAAATATTTTCTTTCATGAGCAAACATCAATAAAACTAAACCCAAAAACATTGATAGACCAGCTATGAATTTTGTAATTTATAAATTCCTGATCCAGAAGCTTGTAAGACATAGAAGGCTAAGTATCAGAAGCCAA
This sequence comes from Boswellia sacra, assembly GCA_013180625.2. Lineage (NCBI taxonomy): Eukaryota > Viridiplantae > Streptophyta > Magnoliopsida > Sapindales > Burseraceae > Boswellia > Boswellia sacra. The sequence goes on from SNVD02013223.1 coordinate 21,023, forward strand.
CAGCCAGTTTTACTTGCAATCCACCTATATTTGTATTCAGCATGCGTTTATAAAGGGCCAGGGTAGACAAAAAGTAATATAGAATGATGCAGAAATATGCAGCAAATAAAAAGCAACAAAGAAAGAGGTTCACATACCATCCACATCATAGGGGGGCGGAAAGAATTGCAAGTAACAAAATGTAGCAACCGTTATCCCTGTATAAGAAGGTAGCAGAAGAAAATGCAAATAATTCATCGTGATAAATAGGCAATGCATATCCAACTGGGTCATACAGGGTCTTGGGTTCTACTCCTAATGATGACCATGACAGAGAGAGAAAATAAAACCAAAAGAAAAATAAAGAAATCGATAACTGAGAAATTAAGTAGACAATATACTAACCTATGATTGCTCCACCAAAGACATCTTGCCAATGATGCCAATAGTCATCAACTCTTGAAACTGCTACCAGAGCAGCAACAAGTAAAGGTAGAAAAACAATGCAGAGTTTTGCAATATGACCCTTCCGATCAAATGCCCTGATTTTCCCTGACAGGTAAAATGCTAGAAAACCAAGGCCAGCAAATGCCCCTGCATATTTACAATCAGAATTCCTACTTAGCTATTACTTTCACTGTACAATGAACTGAAGATTAATAACAGCAAATGAATAAACAATAAAAGGTAAGCAAATTCCTTGCAGAAAACTCAATGCACATGTCTACGTACAAATTATAAAATCTTCAAACAAACGGTAATGTCCAAAACAATAAGAATAAGAAATGTACTTCTGTTGCAACTTTGATATCTTCTTCACCAATCTCAGTGCATGAGCATTAGAAAATGAAGGTGAACTAAGAATGAATCAGAAAAATGGATTTGCTAAAACTTTGTAGGGATATTTCAATATTCCATGCAATCACTAATTAATGTGTTATGGCGTCTGAAATACATATTACCCCGCAATATCAAGATAAGAGACGATCTCAAATACAGATTGCAGATAAATGATATAACTCATCAGAAGAGGTGACTGATTTATATAGTCGACAGTGCCTCCAGAAACATAAACTGCAATGGAAGATGAAAAGAACACAAAACAAGCAACATAGTCCACCTCACAAAGTAATTGGACTGCTTACACGAAGTATGTCCACTTGGGAAACTTTTGTGTCCTTCCCTAATCACATGCTTATCTCCAGTACACATAACATTCTTTGTTATAGGATCAAACACCTGGACGTGACATATACCAGTTATAAGTTAAGTAAGTTAAAACTAGTGCAGATAAAATTTATAAAAAATAAAAATAAATAAATAAATAAACCAGACTTCTACAGATTAAAATAAGCAATCTAAAACAAAAACCAGGGAAATGAAGAGTAGTAGGCACTCACCCCTTTGCCATCGGGGAAACAGCGCCAAAAGAAGTCTGGGCGAGGTCGACCGACACCATCTTTAATCGCATCAGTTATAACACCAGTTATAAGCACAGAATATAGAAGGCCTGAATAGCATCACAATTACATTAGTAACTAACCATAGATACATGAAAACAGAAGTGCCAGACTTAAAAAGTACCAAAAGAAGAAATTCTACCTACCTAATATGGCGTGGTGCAGATCATAGACATCTTTTCTGATGAAATAATAGGCATGCATGACAATAAAGGGGAGCAATATTCCAATCAACTGTTACAGGAAATAAACGATTTTAAGATCTTTTAGTGTTGTCATGAAAGTGAAAGTCATGAAATTTTCAGATGAAGAAATATTTATCCACATTATCTTTCAGAGAGAAAACATACAGGAACAGCCCAAAAGGGAATAGTATTATCTTTCAAGGGGTATTTCAAATCCGTCATCATATCCTCTCCAACAAAACGGTGAAATGGTTCAATAACATTCAAAATGATCTCTATTATTCCAAGAAGTATGAGAATCAGCCAGTCATGCATATGAAACCTGACAACTTTAAGCCCATGGGATCTTACAGTATGAGAACCCAGTACAATTTCTGGCATTTTTCACTAATCTGTGAAAAGAACAAAAGTGTCAGGTTAACATTATACAGGAGATTCAACCATGATTAACAAGCAAAATTATTTACAAAGCTAAGAGAATCAGTAAAAGATACATATGTATATACATATTACTCTTTCCAAAAAATTACCTCCAATCTCATTCCAAGTGATGGGGTATTTATTATATGAATGATGGAAATGCTAAGTCAATAATATGGTAATGCTACATTACTAAACACATCATTTGGGATGAGATTTGAGATAAATTTTTGGAGAGAGTAGTGTTACTCCCCATATATATAAAGTAGTACCTTGCAGAAACATAAAAGCAGCGAACTGAGACCATGCATTTCGTAATATGTCATAAGATCCCATAAGATGGTAGATACAGTGTGTGTGCATATTTCCCTATTAACCTTGAAATCCCCAATCGGTGTATTGATTTTTTAACCGAAGACTACTAAAGAATCTACAACACAACTAAAAGGCCTAAGGGTTTTCAACCTCGGAAGTTAATGGTCCACTCAACACACCTGTTGAGGTTACGGCAGATGCATCTTTTCATATAGTGATTTATAATAATATAAAACAAGGATTAAAGATTCTACTGAAACAACAAAAGATGATAATATGAAAACAAACATGTAGAAGGCATGAACAAGCAAAGCATTCACCAGAGGGAAACACCCTATACAGAAAGTGATGCATCATTAAGCCTACACTTGGTGCAGCATGATTTATTTTTACGTTAGGGATAATTAAGTCTTTTCAATAATTTAGTTATTTAAATTTTAATTGAATTAGGAATTTCATGATTTAGGGATGTTAACTCAATTAGGGATCTTGACTTTTCTTAATTTGATTTAAACCCAAATTGATAGTTTAGGGATTTTGACTTTACTAATTTGACTCAAATTCCAATATGTCTTGATTAGTATAAATATAGGGTTTCATTATTATTTTGTTAGACATTGATTATTTGATACATTAAAGAGTATTCAGACAGATTTTTGATTGATTGTGTGTGAGTGTAAGTGATTGTTGAATATGTGTTTGATTTTGATTTGTTCTTGTTACGGGTTCCCTATCAATACTTTTCACTGAGACTACATATCAAAGCTACTTGTGTGTCCCATGAGCCAAATTAATGGCAAGTACATGAAGACAAGATCACTTGTACTCACTACTAGCAACCGCTAAAATACTTTCCCATACTCTTTCACCTCAAATGTTGTATATGGTAGAACATTTAAAGTAAGGCAACAAAGCACTTAAGAAACTAAGAAATTCTACTTGTGAACCAATATCATTTGAGCTAGATTTGTATTATGCAGTGAAAACCCCAGAAACACATTCTTTGTCTGACACAGTTTGACCGTAATGCCTGTTTCCATATCCAATAGAAGCTTGGAAGCCCAAATGTCCACTCCACTATGAAACTATCTCAAAATCTACCTTCATCCATAGATTGCAGTTTATCAGACTACTAATATCAACCTTTTCCAAATCTGAATCATGTAAATCTAAGAACAAATCTCATGTATATACTTTACATCAAAGATTTATATCACTCAATAAACACAGAAAAATAGTACCAACATGCTATAAATGAAATTTATTGGTGAAAGAATTTTCAGCTCATGAACCCCTCTCGTTGTCATCAATCACAAGTAGAAAAAATATGACTACCAAGGAAATTGGTCCTAATTTTAAGGGCACCTATAGTTAGCAAACTAGCAAGACACAAATTAATCAACTATCATGCCCCTCTTCAGAACACCCAGATGCCATTCAACCCCAACCCAAACTCATAGAATTTGAAAATAAAAGTAAATACTTGGCCACCTTTATGTGAACCATCAGTAGAGGATTATCCAGCTGACATTTTTGTGTGATCATAAAACTTCCCCTAAATTAGAACCCAAAAATAACAACTGATAATTTAGCTTACTTCAGTCATTTTAAAAATATTTAGTCATTGCATGGCGGACTAACAGAATGGATTAACTACTTGTTCCATTGGTAATAAAACTTTCTACTTTAATGAAACAATTCTCTCTCACACACAATCCTACAAACAATAACGGAACAAAATTTTACATTTGGCCACATAGCATATGAAAACCAACAAGCAAGTAAGAAACCGCTTGAACATGCCAATAAAATACGGAAGCCCAAATCTCAGAAAAGAAACAACCAACACTAGCATGCCAATTCTCTGATACGTTTTAAACAAGTTTTCTGCAACAAGACAACAAAATTGTAGCCAAACAACTCCAATATTGACTAATAAAGTCAACATCTAAATAAAGAAAAAAAAATTGCATAAAGCCAAACACAATTCCTAAGCCGAATAACACACAAACCATAAACAAAACGATGATGAAAGGTAAGGCAAGGTTTCTTCAAGCCATCTTTCGCTACAACGCAGAAACTGGAGTCCAAGAAACCGAAATAAAAGTTTAAAAAAAAAGATTAAAATATCGAAATCAAACTCAAAACCGCATGCAGTTCATTCAACTCAAACAAAAAGAAACTAAAATTCACTTTCTTTCCTTTTTTTTCAAATATTTTCGGTCACTTTCTTTCCTTTTTTTTCGTATTTTTTCCTTCACTTTCTCGGGAGCCAAACAGCAACACAGTGACAAACATTAATAAATCCGCCAAGCCAACTGTTTTAGTCCTTATTTAAAAAAAAAGAAACATATTCACTTTCTTTTCCATCATTCATTCTCCTTCCTTCACTTTCTCGGAAACCAAACACACAACAATTCAAAAATAAAAATAAAAATTCGAAACCAAAACATAACAATGTGATTTCTGAACTAACTTGAAATGAACAAGATCAAAATAAATAAATCTAAGGGAAAGGGAAGATGAGTTAGTTGAGTTTAGAAGATTTGAAGAGACCTGTAATGCAAAGCAGCTCAGCTCTGCTCTGCTCTTTTGAAATTTGAAAATAAAACCGGAAGAGAAAATGAGAGATAGATAGAGAGCTTTGAGCAAAATATTTTTATAATATTAATAAATATTAATTCAGAGATAATTAAAAAAGCACCTTATGCCGAAAAGATAATGCTTAGTAAAAACAAAAAGACAACCATGGACCAAAACCAAAAGGGAACCCCAAATTATTGGTAGATAAATTTTAAAAAATTAAAATAAGACTTACTTCACCAAATTGTGTACCCATGATGAATAACAATAGTTTAGCAAGGTGAAATTTATCAAGTAATATCAGATACTTACCCATTGTAGTACCAAATGGTTGAATCTTATACATTAATAATATATTTATCACTTAGATGTTATATTTAATTAAACTAAAGTTAAAATTAATCTTAACTCTTAAATTAAATTGGGTCATTTTTGTATTTTCCCATTTGTTTTGCCTTTAGTCCCGTCCCGCACCGCAACCCAATGGTTTTAAAAAGAATGTTTCAGTTTCTTTTATAATTATAGGCAAATAATATTATTTTTAATTTTTTGTATTAAGATTTGCGTAATGTATTAGACACTTGTTAACGAATTCGAATTGAGTACAGCTGGGGACAAGTGCACTAGCGTTGTCTTGTGCTAATAATTCTTGACCAGTCCATTAATTAAAATTTGTCTTCTCTCTCGTTCTTTATAGGAATTAAGAAATTGCTGGATTTTGAAGTATTTTTAGACCATCAAAAGGCTTTCTTATTATTTCACAACATTTAGTGAATATAGATAAAAGCGCTCCTTGCATAAATGGCTTTTAATAATAGAATTGTTCATTTGTGGTTAATATATAAAGAAAGGGTAGGTAAATAGGCGTTATTTGCTAGATATTTTCTTATATGTGGAGGAGATTCATTCAAGCAAAAGCAAATTGTCCTTTGTTTGATGTTCCATTTCTTAATTAACATCATTAACTAGCTAATTTACGTGCTTATTATAATCTTGAATCATAAATTTGTTGACCCTCCACTCCAAAGCCGATTGGTTATTGCTATCAATTGTCAACAACCTCTTTTTGACAATTTGCATTCCTTGCTTGTTCTTGTTGTTGTCCAGTTTGTTCTTTTTCTCTCAGGTGCTCGATGCCTTTGAGTAAATGAAGGTGGTAAAATCACTTTTGTGGATTAGAAACAAAGATGAAATAAGACAAAAAGTTGATGAACCAACGAACAACTTCTCCACTTGTAACCTCCACGGATTTGTTTTAAGGTCAAAGTACATGGCTTTGTAAATTGGAGTCAAGTTTTAAAACAATTGAGTTCTTAGAAGAAGAAAAAATCGGTAGTATAAAGGAGTCAGTTTCCTATTAGAAAAGATAAAGACGGAATGTGATTCAATTCTTGGAACCAAAAAAAAAAAAAAAAAAGTGCGTTGTCTATTAAATGAAAGGCACTAGCCCACTAGTGGGCTTATGTTGTAACAAGTTTAGAATTTAGCCTCTAAAATATGATTTTATTTCAAAACTTAGCATTAATTCCTGGATAATCTTTTTTCCTTGCAAGTTACAAATTTCCTATAGAAAAAGAAAAAGAAAGCATATTCAAAGAGAGAAAAATGCTTTGTATTGAACTGAAAGCCTCTTTCTGGTGATTATAAATGGAGCATAAGCCAAACATGTAAAATAATGAAAAAAAAAATTCAAAATATGATTTATGTTAATAATTTTGACGTAACTTAGCATGAAGGAAGCATAAAGACCTAAGGCCTGATAGCTAATAATGTCTTTCCAAATTATTAAAAAAGTTAAGATTCCAACTTGTCATTAATTGATTGTGTGACTTGTCTTCAATCATAGAATAGTATATAAGCATATTACATCCAGGGAAGGCTTATCCTCAAGCCTGGCTCACCCTGCTTTGAAATATCACAACCCACTAATACTCTATTAGGAGATATCAAAGGGCAAATGGTTAAGCGTAATTGGATGAATAAATAGAGGGGCCAAGTGGGGAAGGCCCAAGAGGAAGAATGCGAAGATAAATTTTAAACTATTCTACCAATTTATACAAACCTGGATGAAAGTTATGTAAATCATAAAACTACTAAGACTATAAATCTCGCTTTACAATGCTAAGAGCCTAAGAGTGGCGTACACTCACCACAAGAAGTTATAGAATTAGAAGATAAAAAGAACAAAGAATATGGAGCTAGAAAAACTAAAACTCAAGAATACAACAAGATTTCACCTCCTCCCTGACTCCATATCATCCAACGTCGAGTTTCTGGGAGGACTGTCATCATATAATGACATAAATGCATTACCATTTTGATTCACAACCTGATGACCTTCTATGGGCTGCATACTGATTGTATTCATTTGATGAGTCGTGTTTGTATTACCATGTGCTGTCTCGTCTCTTGCTCGGAAATACGCATAAGGTCCCCATCCTGAATCAAAACATAAAACTCAGAACAAGTACTTCATATATGCCTATATTGAAGAATTAGATTGCTGTTCCAAATATACAGCTTTTGATATGATTTTTCATCCCCTATTTATACTACAGAATTCCATTGAAATAGTTTTTGATTAAAATGAGAAACAACATTGGAAATCAATTAAAAAAAAAAGAGGACGGAAGATACAAAAGTGAATTTTACCATCATCATTATGTGGGGGCGGGAAGAATTGCAGATAGCAGAAAGTGGCCACAACTAACCCTGCAAGAAGTAAATCATGTAAATGTCACTAACTTCGCATGTTAAACACACTTCTACCTAGTTTTTTCTCCATACAAAAGTGAGCTTATGAGAACATACCTATAATAGCACCGGCAAATACATCTTGCCAATGATGCCAATAGTCACTGACTCGAGAAACAGCAACAAGACATGCAACAAGTAGAGGAAGAAAAACAATGCATAGTTTTGCAACATGCCCTCTGCGATCAAATGCCTGGATTTTTCCAGCTAAGTACAATGAGAGGAAACCTAGACCGGCGAAGGACCCTGCAGAGTGATCATAGATTGTATCAGACACTAATTTCATTCCTTCAATAGCTATATAATGAAGATCAACGGTTACTCCATCAACAGTTTCACCTTTCTTTACTAGTTTTCTTGAAGCAAAAAATGCTTTTAGCTAGTGCTAAAACTGAAACAACATTGATGCAAAGAGCAGGACAGTGTTGCTTACATGAAGTATGACCGCTTGGAAAACTCTTATGACCTTCCTTTATTTCACTTTCTTTACCATGGCATAGCACATCTCCCCATGCACCATATTTCTGAGATAAAAAAAGTAAATAAAACAATCGTCTCTGAACTATAGTAAACCAAATAGGAAAAAATATATATAAAATGTAACTTTGCCCAAGAACATCCCAATTAATTCTTTCTAGTCAACAAATTCGTTATTAAGAGACTCATGCAAAGCCCACACATCCATCCAAAACCAAGTTAACAATGAGATGAAGGAAATCTTCACAGCATACATCAATCCCATCAGGAAAGCAACGCCAAAAGAAGTTAGGTCGAGGCCGACCAGTTGCAACTTTTATTGCATCAGTAATAACTGCGGTAATCAGCACAGCATAACAAAGGCCTGCACTTGGAAACGGATACCAGGTTATCAAATAAAATATTATGAATAGCTAGAGTCCAGGCCAACAACACACTCCAAATGACTTGAAAACTTGCATGATTACCTAGAATCCCGTGGTGCAGATCGTATACACATCTCCTTCGAATATAGATGATAAGCATAATGAGTATAGGCAACAAAACTGCATAAATCTGTCCATCAAGGGTGAAACAACAACAAAATTCTTATTAGGCATTGGCCACTCTTATTTTTAACAAATCAACAAAGCCATATAAAATTGGCGCCTAGGAAGCATTAAGTCTAAGGTTTAACTTTCATCGGCTGCAATCAATTCTTTGCCCAAGTACCATAGACTAGTTTAAAATAAAAAATAAATATAGCGCGAAATAGCCAACAAAAAATAGATCCATTGCAGTTTATCCCAGAGCATCTTAAGCCAAAAATTGACTCTTCCAAATAGCATTATAAGCAATAGAAGTTGTTTCTAACAATTATAGGCATAAAATGGACTGATTTCAGATTCTGGTTGGCATTCAAACAAAACTCCTACTGAGACATAATTTTAATTGAAAACTAGGTAGATAAAGAAGGGATTACAACTTACGGGCACAGACCAGACGGGCACCGTGTTGGGTTTCAATGGATACTTTAGATCCGTCATCATGTCCTTTCCCACAAAGCGATAAAAGGGATGAATCAGATACAGAATAATTTCAACCACGCCAAGCAGCAGCAATATAAGCCAATCATGCATGTGAGTCCTGGCAACTCTGGCCCCATGAGATGTTACAGTGTGTGCACCAAGATCTATCTCCTGCATTCCCCCCTGCAACTCCATAGCAGGACCACGTCAGATCTTACATCAACCTACTCATTAACGTTGTTCAATACACCACTTTTTTTGTTTCCTCTCCAAAATCAATTTTTAATTTTTAATTTCTTTTACTTTCTAAATTGATTAAAACAAAAGCAAAGCATCGAAGCGACAATATTTTCCAAGTAGATTACAACCACTAGAGCACGCAACCAAAGCGAAAAGTAATCATCTCATGCCACTTACCCGAAAGAGACTTCGGAAATTGAGTGGACAAGCCATGGATGGACAATTGCAAAGCCTCGCCTTTTTCGCCAATATTCTTCAAAAACAAGGCAACCATATAAATAGAATGTAACATCCAGACAAGGAAACAGAGTTTTAATTCTTAGAAACCGTTTCCAACCGTAAACAGAAACAGTTATTGAAGACAATAAAACCTTAACATTGTCTGTCTCAACAATTTTATATTGACAAAAAATACAAAATAAAAAAAAAACTAATTTCAAACCGTTTTAAAAATTTCGAAAACATCCCACACGATGAAAATCGAACGTACCCAGAAATATTTTCGCAACGGGAGAAGTGAAGAGAAAGCAAAGATGTTTAAGATTGGTTTTGGCGTATGAATGGAGGAGGAGGAGCAGAAGAAGAGGAGAGGGCTTTGAACCGGGGAAAAATGGCGCCCGGTTATGTGTGAATGTCAGCTCATTGAGTTTGAGGGGGCTCGTAACGCCAGACAACGACTATACTTATGTTCGAAACCGAAATTGTTATAAAGTATTCTTGACTGGGTTCGTTCATTTAGAGTTAGCGGTGATTGACATTTCGTAGCCGTCAGATCGTCTGACTTTTATGTACTTCTGGGTCTTTGATGCTGTGTGGACCTTGACGAATATATATTTATATATATCTAAACAGTGAACGCCACCTTGCGGAAATTTCGATGTTTTTTTTTTTAAAATTATGTTGGAATCATGCGAGCGTAATGTACATATATTTAATAATAATCAAAATACTCCATTTCAATATTAGGAAAAAAACCTTTTAAATTTTTAAAAATTACTTTAAAATTCTCATAAATTTGTTAAAAAATATGGGATAAGATTAGGATCGTTTCAATTAATTTGAGGGCATTTTATATGTTTCTTGAAGGATGAATGGCGAGAGATGTATCCGAAATTGTCCTTGTATTTTTATAAGAAGTCGTTGTACTTGAAACGACATCCACGACGTATCTCTTTTAATTGGTTACCATAGAATGTTGTTCTGGAAGTGTAACGACATGTCGTCTAGATGTAAGAAAAAACAATGACTTGTAAATTCTTCTTCTTGGTCTATGATTAGCTTTGAAGTTAGACTTCGATTTTCCAGAACTAGTTCTCCAACTCTGTACAAAGAAAGGTCAGCACAAATTGAAATTTTAAAACATACATATATATATATATATATATATATATATATATATATATATATATATATATAATAAATAACAATAAATTAATAAATTAGTTGTAAAAGTAATATTATTTCTGTACAATATCATGAATGTTGGGCCTAAAACTTGGGCACTAAGCCCAACCTGGCTTCAATGGAACTTGAAACCCAATTAAGTCAGTAAATATTTAAATGTTGAAAGAAATAGAAGAAAATATCTTTCGCCGTTAAGTTGAATCATTAATTACTGAAAATTATCACTAAAGCTTCAAACTATGGCATCCCTAATGATGAAAATTTGGCACTTAATTAGACTCACAAAAGCCCATGATTTCATTTCCACCACTAATCTATTTATTATTTTACACTCTTTCCATCATTAACTTTAATTGAAAACCATATATAATTGACATAAGTTGCTTTAAAACTTGGAAACGTAAAGATTTGTTTGACGTCCTTTTTCATTTCTTACTTTATTAAATCTCAAGTAAATAAAATGTTTAATATATATTTAACGAATAAAATTAAAAAAAAATACATTCCCTCAAACGCATAAAATAATTATAAGAAGATGGATAATGTACAATAATGATCACAAGAAATGGTGGCTTGCAAGAAATTAAATCAGCAATGCGTGCACTTTAAGTTGACATTAATCCACCGTTGACAATGAATATTATTTAATAATTGTCTCTAATTTCAAACCTGAATTCTAAGTGCCAACAAATGCAATCGATTTTTTTTTTAAATTTTTATCACATAATTAGTAATAAAAAAGGGATAATTGAGTAATTAATTAAATTGGAGGGTCGCTTCACTTCTTGATCAAGAATCAAAACTCAAAGATGGGGTTTGGAATCATTCAACGTCAATACACTTTTTTTATCACATCGACCATCATCATGATTGTGATTATTATTTAAGATGATAATAAAAAGTGTTTTAGGAATACTTTATTTGGTCTATAATGAAAGCAAAGGTTACAAATATAATCCAGGTGATCTCCACTACTTATAATGGGTTACGTAACAAACATTAGATTGTAGAGACGTCCAATATGTTATTATCACTCAAGATTTCAGCTTATTAATAAGTTAACTTTACTTATATGTATATATTTGATGGTTTTGGGTAAACGAAGTCCAAAACAAGGCTACGCTAAGAATTCCAAGTTTTTGAAAGGTACTTTTGTAGAAAATACTTTCATAAATAAAGTACTTTCATTTTTATATTGTCCATGTAAAGATACTAAATGAAATTTAATTATATTTAAAGTTAACTCAATACGATATAGTCTTTTGTATGCTTTCTTATATTGATACCGATTAGACTCATAAGACTCAAACACGTTCCGTACTAATTTAATTTGATCTAATTTAGGTATTAGATTTGATAAACCTAAAGTAATGGTCAATTAAGTGCTAAAATGAATAAACTTAATGTTGACACCAATCCAAAATGAAGATTATAGTTTCTTTAAGTTTATGTTGTATGAAACTCGTTGTAACATTGTAGTCATTGTGCATCTCTAATATAACAACTAATGAAGTTTGGCCTTATAATAACAAGGGATTTGAATGGACTAGACTGGAATGCTCTGGACTTGACCCGAGTAGAAATTGAAGTAAAAAACCTTGTTGTATTATATAATTTTGACCATTTTTGCTAGTCATTGTATCATGTGATTTATCAATTGACCCTAGTGAACTTGACGATAAAAGAAAAGAATTAAATAAAAGGAATTTCAATTAATTATTAATCTAAGCTGTGCCTGTGGCCGACTGGAGGATTCATATCATAAGGGGAAATGCTTCAGTGAAGTAAATTAAAATATAATAATAATAAAAGGGAGAAAGAAGAACAAATAGAAGGGTTTTGCGAAACGGCGTGATAAAATCGAGATGTTAATGTATTAATCTATTGAAGAAGTTTGACGACATCTCCGGGCCCTAAAAGAGAAAAATGACAGCAAGCCAAGTCCAAATGCAAAGGGTGGCCCTTTTTCTCAGGTTGATTAGCTGTTTCCTAAAGTGCTCACAATCTTCCACATTCCTTCCTTTCTTTACTCCCTCTCTCTCCCTGCCATTCACTTTTATTTTAGGGGAAAATAAATACAGTAGTCAAGCTATTTATTTTAGAAAATGTAAAAATAACCAAATTTTGGAGGAGTTGTTAGAAATTGTAAGATCTTTAAAAATACAGTATTCACTTGCTTTGCCCCTTGAAACTGCACTCGTGGCATCTCACTGAATCACCAAATTAATCATCCTTGCCATATTCACCAAAGAAAAGTCTAGACCTATTCAACACATTTTTATTTCATAGTGCGACATTATAAGTGCGTTTGGCCCTGTTATTGAATAACAACTTTTGGATTCAACTATTCACTGCAGTTATTTTAGTGTTTAATAAACCCGTTGAAAATTATTATATTTGTTTACATTTTCTAAAAATTGTTTAATGAAAATACACACTTTTCAATATATTTAAATCAATATCAATTACATAGCATTTTTAAAATTAAAAAAATTAAAATAAACCACATATTCTTTTTAAATTTTAAAAACAAAAACTCCAAATACACAAATAAACACACCCAACTATCCAAGAAGCTATTGCTTGGATAATCTATTTTTATGTTAGATTGCAAAAACATACAGGGGTCAACTTTTAACAATCAGATTTTGAAAAGGTAAAATTTAGATAGACCAAAATATCAAAATTATCCTTACAAAAATAATTAAAATTCAAAAATACCCTTAAATATTAAAATTTTAAATTATCTATTTAAATAAATTAAAATATATTTAAAATTAGTTTTTACAATAAATTTTTGAAAAATAAAAAAATGTCAGACGCCAGCCACTGCAGTAGTCGGACATCAGTGACAATTGGCCACAAAACTTTAACCTTAGATCTCTGTCGATCGAAGACTAGAACGGAGGAGATACCGGCAAAATCAGAGAGGGCGGACAATTGCGAGTCTGAAGGTGTCAGCGGTGTCGCCAACAGGCCACTTCGAAGGCGGCTGGCGAGTCTGAAGGTGTCAGCAGTGTCGCCAACAGGCCACTTCGAAGGCGGCTGGCGACCGAAGTGGCTAACTTCTGGCATTCCATTTTCAAATTGTATTTTTTATTTTAAATAATAAATTAATAAACTTATATTTAATTTTAAAATTTTGTTGATAAATAATAATTATTTATTTTTAATAATGTAAATTTAGATTTAATTTTTAATAATATTTCTTTTTAAAAAAATTTGTATTTTTTCTTAAAAATTAGTTTTCGAAAATCAAGTTTACCAAACACATATCCATAGCTTTTAGGCAACACAGCAAGTTTGAAAAGCTAGTTTGCCAAACACCATAAATTTTTTAAACAACATAGCTAACAACTTATTCTTTCTATAGCACTTTTTCACAACAATTTGTACAGCACAACAGTCCCAAACACGCCCTATGACAAAGAATGACCAAAATCAAAGATTCACAGGTTCTTGAGGTAAGACATTTATCTAATGTTTCAACGTTTTTAATCTTCAATATTTGTTTCTCTCAAACTATTCATCTATAACATAGGTTAGAAGTTTATCTAAATAGTTTAGAATGATATTTAGCTATAGCTGAAAGAATGAAATTAAGTAAATAAACTGAAGTATGCATATCTCAAATGAAAAAGAAGATGGGCTACTTGACAAGTTTGTCAAGTACGTTTACTGATGCGTTCGAAACTAGCAAGTATACTAGTCGCACAAGTAATAAAGTGATAAGTAAAATATCGTTCCCACGAGGATTGATTCTAATTGAATTTGTTATTCAAAAGCAACAACAGAATAAATGGGGGGGTTTTGTTGGTTGATTAACTAGATGAAAAACTGAATACGACGGTAATTAATGAATAACAATACAATGCAAACTTAATTGAAATGGGAATTAATCAATGATAGAAATCTGGTTAAGGGATCCTTCTCTACCACAAGATATGGATTTGCGGATTAATTGTAGAATTGTCATCCAAGTACACCATTGAAATTATCAACCGTAGATAACAACAAGCTCTGTTATCCCAATCTTTCCTTACTTTGTTGTTAAATAAAACAAGCTCTTTATTTAATCTCTATCCATTAAACAACCTAGAACAAGCTCTCTAAATTTAATTCATGGATGCATTACGATAAGAAAGATAGGTTGATCTAAGCAATAAACACACAAGCTCGGATTATTTAACTTAGGTTGTATTCTCCAATTGCAATCTCTGATCACAATTTTGCTACTAAGGATTAGAAATTCAAGACAATTACGGATCAAGATTTCTAGTCTAGCAATAGACAACAACCAGATTATATTCAGTTGGTCATTCGAAATACAATCCAGCAAGCAATCATAAGCATTAGATATAGGAAAATACAAGCAACTTCAATTAGAGAATTGGATAACAACTTCTTGTACAATCAACTTACAAAAACCATATCAGAGGCTTTGAAATCACCCTCAACCAATTCAGATTCAGTTATACATGTTTAAGAACGTGGTAAATACAATACAACATGGAGACATTCCAGAAAATGAAAGGGAAGGGAAAAACTTAGCAAATTTGATGTAATTCTCTTTGGATTGTAGTTTTTCCTCTTTCCAAGCTTCCTTTCTCCTTCAAGAACTCCAGGAGATGAAAGAATTCCAGAGCTGCAGCCTCCACCACGTTCTCCCCCTTCAAGTTATGAAAATAAAACCCTAAAATGTGTTTAAATACTCTGCTACAGTAACCTGCTACAGTGTCCCGTATTATACATGCTACAGTGATTTGTGGAATTACATTTCTATACTTCTCACACTGTTTTGATTACAACTTTTGGTACACTGAATGGATTTATAAACCGTAAAATTCTCCAGAAAATAGACTTCGAGAGCTTTCCAACGGTATATAATATGTCATCGGGTTCATTGTATATCAATACAATTAAATCCGAGAAGATCACTGACTAGCAGAGGTGAAAATGAAGGGTTTACTCCATTTTTGTGCAAGTTGCTCCAAAACTCCTACAAACATCAAAACCACACAAAAACATAAAAATACCAAGGAATATAGCAAAGAAACATGGACGAATTGATATAAAAGTAATACATAAATAGACACCTATCATTTACTCGATGGCTCAACAGATAAATCAACACTTGTTGAGCATAAAATGTCATCAACTTATCACATTTCATTATAAGGCTTGTTTAGTTTTTAAGTACTTTAGCTCGATAGCTCATCGTGCTCTATGTTGAGTTGTTGAATTGATAAGCTTGACAATATACCGATGGTAACACATATTAAGTTTATACTCCTTAGCTCGATAATACGCTTGATAGTTGACATATATTTAAGTTTAACAAAAATACATATTCATTAATTATTTTCTTTCATCTCGACTTCAATTTTCAGATGTTATGAATAATGTCAGACTTGAAAGTATAGATTAGTTATACAAAATATAACAAAAAACTGTAATGTAAAATGACATATGAGAATTTACGTGGTTCAGTTAAACAATATACATCCACGGACAGCTTAGAGCTGCAATTCATTAAGTTCTTATTTGTACAATTTTTAAGTATCTTTATAGTGTTGACTCACTCTCACATACACAGACCTAATATTTGTAAACAAAATCCATCAAACATCTAAACTTTAGTGACACTGCCACCTCTTAATTTGTTTCTAACAACTTAAAAGCACACTGTTAAGTAAACACTATAACCATGTCTTACATTAGGTTATATAAACACTCAACTCTCAAGTGTATATAAACTTAAACAGATTTAATAAAAATTCATGCACGATTTTTCCCTCTCTCATACATACATGAATAATCTCACATAAAAAGATAGAAAAGACACATTTCAATTTCTCTCTGAAGCTCTACTGTAATTCCTTGAAATGTGATACTATATAAATTATAAAGATAACTTCATATAGTATACGAAGATCAGTTACCTTTCTCATCAAAATCTGTAAAATCTCAATAAAACTCAAATGGTAAGTTTAGCATAATGATCAACATTATAGGAAGTAATAATATATTCTCCTAAGTAAACCAGAAAACTATAAATAATATTCTAATATAATAAGATATGATAAATGCATATATAAGACTATCTATTCAACTAGAATATCAAATAAAGTTATTATATTCTAGTTAAAATTCTCCTAATATAAAATATCCATATATAAGATAAATAAAATTAGGAAGAATATGTTTTTATAACATGATGACAAGAATAAAATAATCATGTGCAATGCATGTACATAAGATGCCAAGTGAGACACCAACAAATAACTTTTGTTTTTTTATTTGTTTTGTTTTTTATTTTTATTACACAAATGGAAAGAGCCTACTTATTGTTGAATTAAAATGGCACTCTTGAGAGGTATAGGAAGCAAGGTTCATGGCTTTTTGCCTTTTTCTTTTTAACATACATATTAATGCAAAGGCAGCAAGGTTAATGGCAATCTTGAGAAGCAAAGGGAGTAAGGTTTACAAAGTTGATGTGGTATCAAATGAATGAAAAGATTAATATAAGTTTTCAATGTAATAAATGCTGATAAGTCATATGGTATTAAATTGGCAATGCCACATCAATTTTGTATACAGACTTTATAAGTGTGGTATTATTGTTTTTATTTTTTAACATCAAATATCAAATATTAATTTTCATCAAACAAAACCATTTTCAATTCAAAATCACTACTTGGAACCCTAAGTAAAGTTCTACTTCTCTACTAAATATATATAACTTTTCAAACATTCAATATATATAATCTCACAAAACCGAATACTTTTCATAGTAATACTCATTTAAGCATAAATATTGAACACTATAAACATATTTCATTGGAGAAGCTAATAGCGACGATGATAATGTGAACTGAGAGATTGGAACTCGTTTAAACAGGGGAATGAAGTCGAATGGTCGTGAAAATTAAAGTTGATGAAGGGAATTAATCCGTTCAGATATTTCTGTCAAATCAATTTATTATTGAGGGTATTTGGGTCATTTTTTCCCTCAACTTGGATGTTAGAGATTTCCATCTGAGTTATTTTCTGTGTTTTTCTTTTCCAAAATGATATCCAAGCAATATTTCAAAGTCTCCTCCAACATATTCATTCTAAAAGAGATACAACTAAGTCATACATAATACGTTACCAAACGGGCTCTTACATTTTTTGGATACCTTGCGATATCTCAAAATTCGTTACAACCAAGTTTTTGTATTTTCCCTTCAAGTGTTAACTAAAATGATTTTTTTTTTTTAATCAATCAAGTTTTTAAGTTATTGAGTTAATTTGTTTGGCATATCGAGCATGTTAGATGCTTGTTTAATGAAGCATAGATGTTTGTCTAGTTATTTAATGATACTTGACAAGCATTTAGTAAAATGTTAAGCTTTTGTCCAATCTTACTAATGCAACAATAAAATAATGAGGACATATATATGTTATGTAACGTTGAACTTAGAGAAGATGAAAAATAACATTTGAATAAAACACAAAATTGTACATCAACTTGACTATTCTTTCATATTTCCTTTTTTTTTCCCCAATTCACACGCCATACTAGCTTGGTGGCATTGGGTTTGGATTGCACTTTTTCTCTTTTCGTCTTTTTTTTTTTTAATTTTAAATCTTACAACATAATAAGTTTTCCAATCCCCTTGGTTCTTTTAGCAATTTTATATTATTATGCAATATAGTTCTTTTAGTAATTAACACTATTGAAATAACATATGGTAAGAATATATCCATAAAACAAGAAATTTATTAGGAGACCAAGCTCACCAAGATAGCTTGGTTTGAAAGGATTATATGTTAATTTTCTAAATTGTGAGCTCATGGGCGTCAATGCCATGTCTAAATATTGTACTGGTTTGATAACTTTAGTAGATAGATACTTAATACTTCCCATACGATGAAGCAAAGCAAAAGATATTTTTAAAATTTTTATAATATGAAATTCTGAACTAACAATAATTCGTAAGAAACCTAAAGTATGTGATAAAATCATTAATTAAAAATATCATTCGTTACATGACTATATCAAAAAACCAAATTATTATTATTTCGTAATTAATCATAAGTGATACCATTATTGGTAGATTTATTATGAGACGCATTTTCTTGTATTATCACATGCTCAATAAAGTTAAAAACGAGTATATATGGGGAAAGAAGATAACATAACATAACATAACAGTAAGTTGGAAATTAACTTTATTATAAGCAATTAGGTGAACAAAATTATGAAATCTTCTCTATATCTAAGCACATTATAATCCTATAACTTATAAATCGGTGTCGTTTTTCAATTATTGTTAATAACAAAAATGGGAGAACTACTCCCTTGTCATGGGCATCTAATTGACCTTAACTTCAAGGCAAGAATTATTATTTATCATTATTCTATGTTACCTTAAGAACCCAAAAATGAAAGATGACAAAACTTTGATTAGATGAATTATTTCTCTATAATGTTACATGAACTTTCCCAAGCAATATTGGTGGCCTAAATTAATCAGTTTTAGTTAGAATTTTTAATTATGTGAGATTTGTTTATTTCATCTATTGAATTTACGGAAAATTGAAAAAGTATCCAAAATTTAAGTGTGGGTTATGGAAATAACATGATCCTTAAAAATTTGTATACTATGATCCTCTGTCGAGTGTTAGGACTTGGACGCTATCGAACGCTTGTCCCATACACCCGTCGAACGTCAGATAGAGTCATAACATGCAAATTTCCAAGGACATGGTCATTGATCAAAGAAACCCCCTAATTTGACCTTTTTTTTCAATTTTCCCTTCAATTTATTTTCTTTTTTAAGCTTTAATAGTTGTAATTAATTAAGTTAATTCGAAGCTTGAATTTTTATGCATAGTTTTTTTGAAAAAATTATTGATATAATTAAAATTGAAATAAAAGATCATATTACTCAAATCATATTTTTTATCCCCTTCATTATTTTCACCAAATGTTCATATTCTCTCTCTCTTTTAATAAAGAACTTAAGTTTTTTTGTTTTTTTTTTAAAGGAATAATGAGAATGATGAATAAACACAAAATAAATGGTGAAGTCACACTCACACAGTTAGACTGGAAAATGGTCGTCCCTACCTATGTATAATTAGATTATAAATCAAGCTACTTAAACTTAATTAAAAAAATAAGTAGATATATAATTAGATAAACAAATGATGGAAAGGGCTTAAAATATGGAATAATTATTAACTTCCCTTCACCAATCACAATCTGAATTATCAACTTGTTTGATGTACTTGTACACTAATCTCGTTAGTGGTCTATTCATCCAACTAGTGGCTTAAAATAATTAAGTTTTTGTAACATAAGTTTGAACAAAAGGGATAGTTTATTAATAAAATTTGGAAATGATCTATGTGTTGCTGACCCAAGATAACAATGCGCCACATTATCCGTAGTGGGCTACGCCCTATTTTATGTATATTTTTTTTATTGTATGTGCATATCAAGGTCAACTTCAACCTCAAATTCTTAGTGCATGCAAGTGGCCACTTAATCTTAATCTTCCACCTAATCAATTAAACTCCTCTCTTATTATTATGTTTTAAATAAAAAAAAGGGCGAATATTGCCTTAAAATTTGTTGGTCTAAGTGGTAGTTAGCCCAATATGTAGACCTGGCAAAATGGTCGTGTTAAAGTGTTTTCGTATCGTTTCGTATTCGTATCGTATTAAATTATATTAATCCAAATCTGACCCATTAATTTATTGGGTCTAAATCTTAAAACCCAAACCCGACTATTAACTTAACATGTTACCCGAATCCAACCCATTTAACCCCTTTTTTATTTTCAAATCAGACAACAATATGTGTAACATGATTCGTATAAATTCTAAATATTTAATATAACCAATAGTTTATAAATTTAAAATCCAACAAATATTTTGAAATCTGTTGAAATATCCAAATTTAATATAATACGAAGATATAAAAAAATTATATCCAACATCATTTAAAGATCCATATGAAGTATATTTGAGATAAATAATCGATAATGTACAATTATTAAATGATTTCTAAAATTAGAATAGGACATTTTACAAGTTTCTTATTTGTATTTCCCATCAAAATGTCATTACTCATATACACCTAAGGAAAAGATGACATAATTGTATTAGAATAATTTTAATTAGGTTAAACATAGTTATAAATTAGTATTTGTTATATTTTTTTATGTATCATAAATAAATTTACTATATTATTCTTAATATTAACGGGTTAAACGGGTGAAACGGTTTTTTATAGGATCAACCCAAACACGATCCAATATCAAACGGGTTTTACCGTATTAACCCGTTAATGACCCGTTCTGATAATATTAAATTCAAAACACGTTTTTATCAAATGACTTTATGTCGTATCAATGGGTCGTATAGAATTTATTAGGCCTACCAATATACTTTTTTTTTTCAATTATTTTCTGAATTCATCATTGTACATTAATCTTCCACATAAATAGATGGATATATACAGGGACGGAGCTAGCTAAGGCCCAGCAGTGGCAGTTGCCCCTCCTGGGCCCATAAAAAACTTCTAATTTTATTTATTAATTCTTTTTTTTATTTAGCCATTAATCAACTATCATATATATGATTATTATATCATTCCTTATGAGTTTTTAAATCTAAATTCATTATATTATGTTCTTTATCTACTATGTTTCTCATATTACTAATTCCTCTCTTGTTCATTATTAAAATTAGTCTATATTATATAATTATAAAATTATTGAATATATTTATTAATTATAAATAAAAGATGATACAAGATATCAATTATAGTGCTTATCAATTTATAATTTTATATTTAGAATTGATATTTCAATTAAAATTTTTTAAATGATTAGCTATAACATCATATATGAAAAATTATAATTGATAACCAATATTAAATAATGAGCTGTAACATAATGACATTATCTTACAACAGATTCTTAAAATAAAAATTGTTGTTAATTATTTTTTAGTTAAATTTTTATTTAATTATGTTTGCCCCTCTCGTAAAAGTTTCTAGCTCCGTCACTGGATATGTACTTGAACATCATCGAGTGGCCACGAACTACAGATATCCCGTCCCACTTGGCTTGTAGGACGCTCTTTCTTTATAAAAGGCTATAAGACTAGTACTTGTAAGGTGGAAAATTCAATTTTCAATTTTGCATGCATTAGTACTAGGTCTCTCTCTCACTAAGCCAATTGGATATTTTACCCTAAAAAGGTTCAATAAAATCATAGCAATTTTGACTACAATTCTCAATGATGATGAGATGAGCCCAAAGTTTATTAACTTCATTCATAATTTTTCTTCCCTTTCTACCACTCATTAATGAGATTACATATCTAGAAATTTAACTTACATGGAGAAAATCTTTCCATGCTTCATTTCTTGCGTAAATTAATTAATGACTTCGTCTTCAAAAATCTCAAAAGTTAAAAAGATACATGTTCTCTTGGGGTGTCACTGATCTGTGCATTTATGACTTTATATGCTTTTCTTAGTTAATTTGCTTAAGTTATTGATTAATCTATGATACCCTTATAATTGTTGGTTTTTAAAATGCGTGGAACCAAATATATAAAGTTTATATTTGTCTACCACATATTAAAGTATGATAAATTTGTTTTTCAATAGGTTAATGGAATATGGATTCATGGTCTATAAAAAGTATTATTGAATTTTTAAACAATTATGCGATTATATTCTCACATTAAAAA
Source organism: Boswellia sacra (assembly GCA_013180625.2). Taxonomy (NCBI): domain Eukaryota; kingdom Viridiplantae; phylum Streptophyta; class Magnoliopsida; order Sapindales; family Burseraceae; genus Boswellia; species Boswellia sacra. The sequence continues at coordinate 43,604 of SNVD02013223.1, forward strand.
AAAAAACTATTTAAAATTAGAGCCATTACATAAACGAAACTATTCAATTCAAGAAGGTGAAAAGTTATATCTCAAATATGAAATTTAAGACCTTTTAAATTATTGGATGTCTATGCCATAAAGTATAAACTACCCCAAAATGATTCTATCAAAATTACTTACTTCAAATAAAGACATATCAACAATCGAGTGATTCCAATGTCAAAATTATACATTTCACATGAGGGCATATAAGCAATCAAGTGATTCTAACATAATCCAATATACTTTTAGTGTTCGTCCTTAATGTCGCTTGTGAGGCAAATTTGCAAGCTTCGTCATTCACCAAACACCAATTCATTATCATGACTTAAATCGTTAATTTGTTTGAATTGAGTCCATTTATGTGCTCAAGATTAACTGGATCAACTCAAATTTCAAATATTAAATTGTGATAGATTGAAACTTGGACTAACATATCTTTAACAAAATCCCTCATATGATCTTAACAATTGTTGTCCTTATCTCCCTCTCCTAATACTTTCTTTCTTTTTTTACTTTCAAATTTCCACTCAAAAACTAATTTATAAAAGATTGAACTATAATAATTATAGACATGAATCACTACTTATAAATCAAGCTTTATAAATTGAATTTGGGTAGAAATGATTCAATCTTATAGTCGTACTAATTCTTAACATGATATTTAAAAAAAGATAAAATTATAAAACCATGTTTGATATATTAACATGCACCTTTTTTTTTGCGAGATATTAAAATTTGATACCTTGATATCTATTGGTCTTAGAACCCGATAATTTTTAATCTATTTTGCACTAACCTTATATATAGAGAAGTATTCAAAATGGGATTATAGTATCTAAATTCTTATTTTTATTTTTATTTTTATATATAATTTATTCTTTAAATGTCATGTCAATTTTAGTGCTTTTTATAAGAATAATGTTATATTTATAATCTATCTCTAATATCTATATAATCTGAGTTAATAAGACATAATTTGATCAATAAAAAAAGAAAAATAAGTAAATGAAATCACTAATAGGTAAACAATGAAAATAAATTAAATTAAATTAAATGATATGATAATTTTCTATTGAGTAATACCTTGTTAACTCGTATTGTATAAATTATTAATTATAATATTATTCTTTTTCTAGTTAGAAAATATATAAAAAATAATCTTAGTAACATTAAAATTAATTAACAATATTACGGGAGATGTGAAACGAACCTTAAAATAAAGGTCCAGCGGCAGAAGCACCTGATTCTTTCTTTCTCACCATTATAAATTCTTTCAACTGAAAATATTGCCTTGGCAGTTGGCCAAACGTTAGTACTTTACAGCACTGCGTCTACGCAGACGCCGCCTCCAGTATTCTCACGCGCCTCTGTTACACGCTCCAATAATTTTTCATCAAACAATCAAACAACCAATCATAATGAGCGTACACGCGTGATATCCGTAGTCTCCATTTTTTAATTTCTTAAATTTTTATTTTAGTGTTCAAAAAGTGAGGAATGATTGCTTCACCCATGGGTGTGTGGCAGCCTGGTAGCCGAAGTTGCGGCTAAGACTGCGTTTGGCTTGAGTGGAAGTTTAAAGAAAGCCATGCTATTTTTTTTTTTTGTTGGTGTTTCTTATTCTTTCTCAAAGGGATCAAAAACGCGTTCTCTGACGTGGCTTCCACGTAGGGACATGAAATAATCGTTTTAACAACTTTTAATCACTTTGTGCTATTTAAATACCATTTTGGCGATAAAAAAATTAAAATTTTCTATTGAATATGCATTTATTACTTGAGTGGATAAGTTTCTAAATAGAAAGATAAAATAATCTTGTAATTATCCGCCGAAACTCTGAATTGCTACTTTTTCTTGAGCATCAAAGTCAAGTTCAAGCTTCTTTTTATTATTTTAATTATTGTTAGAAGTGTATCATAATTAATTGAGCTAATATCATTGACCGCACCCTAAAAGTTTAGCTTAATTTTAAGCACGAACCAAGTTTGGCCGTTTAATCAACGGAACTCTTGGTGTTTTACAAATAAACAAATAACGTTTTTCTTTAATACTGAGACTAATAGATAAGGGCAGAATAGAAATTTTATCTGAAATGATTAATATTTCAAGTTAAAATCTCAAAAACAAAAGTAAAAAAAAAAAAAAAAAACTCCAAAATAAAATCAATTAAAAATTAACAGAAATCCAAATTAAAAAATTAAAAAATTGAAAACCTAACCATGGTCGCCAGTAAGGTAGTTGTGGGCTACGCCAGAGGAGGTCAAGTTGCGTTCTCTACGACTTAGCCTCGTTGAGCCACAACCTAGCCGTGTGAGGCTAATCGTCGTTGGCCTTCATTGGGTTTGAAAATTAGATTTATTTTAATCTAGAATTAGAGACCTTTTGTTCTTATTTTTATTTATGTTAATTATATAGTGTAGGGGTAAAATTATCTTTTAATATTTCCGTTAAGGTTAAGACTAACCGAGAATCATAAAATATCTCGTTAATTAAATCGATGAATGTGATTCTTACTTAAAATTAGGTCAAATTCTACACGCAGTCAATATATTAGCTCATATTAAATTTTTATACTAAAATATTGACAATTTCAAAAATAAATCTATATAATCACAAGATGTTAATGTTGTATTTAATATAAGTTATTATAAAAATAAATAATTTTATCTTACAATAGATTATTTATTGTTTCATCTACATTTAGTGAAAATTTTATGTTTTGATTATATTCTTTATGTTATGAACATTTGCGTATATGTGTTCTTTTTAAAAATTATGCACATTTTAAAATTTTAATCTTTTTTAAAAATTTAACATTAAGTGTTTTTTTTTTTGGGTTCTTATAGTCTCATCATTTATTGTATAATCCAATAATCATAATTTTTACAACAGTGTCAAATTTGAAAAATATCTTGTATAGAAATAATTAATGCCATTTAAAAGATTCCTAAGGTAAATTAGTTTCAATTAAACAACATTAAAATATACGTTGAAAAAAGAAAAGTAAAAGCAATATAAGATAGATTCTTATCATCGATCTATGGAAGGACTTTATTATATTCTTTTGAACATTCTAATGAAAGGAATGGAATATTACAAAAATATGTAGTTGTTTCACTATGCAATCATTTCCGATCATCTAAACACAAAATTAGTAGTTAATTAAATGATAATAATTGGTATTTCCGGAAGATAAATGGTTAAATAGATGGGAATCGGAGGCAGAATCACAGGCAGGAGATAACCAGATCCATGTGGTCCATCCGATGTGATAGTACCACGGCGATAACGTGATCCTTGCCGTAGGAAATGGAAAGGTTCACCTCCCAATCCCATAGCGCCCACACATGGTACTCCAACTGGAACCAATGAGTAGCATAGCTGTCAAACCATCTGACCGTGCACAGTTTCATTCAACTTGGCTCTACTGTTTTTTCCCCTCTGGCCTCTACAATCTCGCTCTAGCTACGTAAAATTAAATCAAAACAAACAAAAACACCACGATAACTATCATCTATTTACTTTTTTTTTAGTAAATATAAATAAATTATAATTTTTTAGTTTTGAAAGAAGCTTAAAATTATATTATATTATTTTATGTAATTATTAAATAAAAAATACAGCATCTTCGGTAGAAAATGATTTATGATATTTAATTTTGAAATTCAAATGGAGAAAGTACTTAAAAAAATAAAGAAAATACAGCTGGAGCGGAGCGGAGCAGAGCACCAGGTACCAGGTGTGGAGTACCTATAAGAGCACCAACGCCCACTAACTTCCTTCCCTTTTTTTCTTTCTTTTTTAACCCCAAAAGAGCATCAAAAAAACCCCCACTCTCCGCCACCTCCCCCTATGGACCCACCACCTCTCTCTGCCGCCGCCGCCACCACCGCCCCTCCCCCCGCCACCCCCCAACCCTATCCCGACTCCATCGATTCATCTCCTCGCTCCCGCCACACTGACTCTTGGGATGACCCTCCTCTCTCCACCACCGCTGCCAATCTCTCCTCCTCCAAACTCCGTCTCATGTGTAGCTACGGCGGCCACATCGTCCCCCGTCCTCACGACAAGTCTCTTTGTTACGTGGGTGGCGAGACTCGTATCATCGTCGTCGATCGTAACATTTCTCTTTCCTCTCTCACGTCTCGTCTCTCTCAGAACCTTCTAAACGGGCGGTCGTTTATCCTTAAATATCAGTTGCCTTCTGAAGACTTGGATTCATTGATCTCCGTCACCACCGATGAGGACCTTGAGAACATGATCGAGGAGTACGAGCGCACGACGTCGAATTATCAGAAGCCGTGTAGGTTGCGTTTGTTTTTGTTTCAGCAGAAGCTTGAGTCGTCGCAATCGATTCTCGAGGGTTCGACCAAGTCAGATGAGTGGTTCCTGAGCGCGTTGAATGGAGCGACTGGGGTTTTGAATAGAGGGTTTTCGGATTCAGCTTCCGTTAATTGCTTGTTGGGTCTTGATGATGAGATTGTTACAGCGGCAGCGGCGGCGTCTGGTGGCGGTGGTGGCGGTGCGGGTGGTGGAGTGGTGAAGAAGGTACAAGATGTACACTCGGTGCCGGATTCTCCGATGATGGAAACGACGTCATCGTTTGGTTCAAGTTCGTCGTCTCCGTCGCTAGCGAATTTGCCGCCGATAAGAGTTCACGTAGAGGATAGTAGTAATATCGGTAAGGCGGTTCAAGATCAGAAACCGGTGGTGGGGATTGAAGAGCAATTTGGGCAGTTGAACGTTGGTGCTGGCAGTGGTGGTGGGCCAAAGCAAGTGGAAGAAGGGTTTGTAGTGTTATCTTCTCCGCCGCCGCCCACGCAGACTACTGTTGGTGTGAGTAGCGTGGTGGTTCCTGGTGAATATATGAATAGGGTCTTTTCGGATGATGAGAGATCGGATCATGGTGTGGCTGTTGGGTATAGAAAAGCACCAGCTCCCCAGCAGTCACAGACGCAGCCACAGAAGTCAAGCGGTGGCAGTGGCGGCGGCGGCGGTCTTGAGTTGGCTTCCCCAGATTCAGTTTCAAGGTTAGATTTATATTCACGTTATATTACCTTTTATAATTATGATTAGATTAGTTAGTTTTTAGTGGAGAAATGAGTAGAATCTGAATTATGTTCAATGTGTTTGTTTAAATGTTTCAGTGATAGTAGTCTGTCAAATGCTATGTCCCGTCAAAAGCCTATGATTTATCAAGACCAGATTATGCAAATCCCATCTGCAACCAATAGGGTTGCCGTTAACCCTGTTGATCCAAAGATTAATGTCCCTGATCCCAGTACTCGGGCTCATTTACAGCAACAAGTTCAGGATTCTGGTTCTGGGTATGTATTTCAACAAACTCAACTTGATCAACAGCAACACCAGCAGCAGCAACAACAACAACAACCACAACCACAGCAACCACAACAATTTATTCATGCTGGGGCACACTATATTCACCATCATCCTGCTGGAGCAGTACCCATTTCGGCTTATTATCCTGTATATCCATCCCAACAGCAACATCATCATCACCCACACCATCAACTTGATCAGCAGTATCCTGTGTACTACATGCCCACAAGACAGCCACAAGCTTATAATTTGTCTGTGCAACAGCCTAGTACTGTCAGTGAAGCACCTACAGTTGTCCCCTCTAGCCGGCCCCAAACACCTCCCAGTCCTGCCATGGTTCCTCCTGCAGCTTATAACCCAATGAGAAATGCCCATATTGCTAAACCTGAAATGGCTGCCCAGGGCGTGTACAGAACAACAACTACTGGTGCTCCGCAATTGGTTCAAGTGCCTTCTAGTCATCAACAGCAGTATGTTGGTTATGCTCAGATTCATCATCCATCTCAGTCCGTCACTGCTCCTACTTCTGCAGCCACTTCTAATTATGGTTATGAATTTGCGGATCCGGCTCATGCCCCGATATACTACACTCAGCCTTTGGCACCCACAATTAGTTCTCAGTACCAAACCATGACGGGTACTGCTACTGTAGTGTTGCCAGAAGCTTCTGGTCAGCTCTCTGCTGAGAGCATCAAGCAGCAGATCAGAACTTCGCAGCCACTATAAACCAGTCAAGAAAGAAGAAACAATTTTGAAGAAAGGGTTTGGTTTATATACTTAAGTTTTCTTATTTACCGTTTTCTTGTTCTTGGTATTGGTTTGTGATATGTATTTGTGATTAGATAATAAGAACTGTGGATGTGTTTACTCTTTCTTGTATGTCAATGTCATAGGGAATGATAGTGGTCTGAGATTATACTGTAAAAGCTCAAACTCAAATATTGTGTGCTTGTGCAGTTCATATATCAGTTACTGAATAATGATTCTTTCTGTAGCTAGGAGTCTTAGTTAATTGTTTTACTTTTTCTTTGATTGTATAGAGTCGTAATATCCGGTGAAATCTTGTTCTACTATTTATGTTTCTTGCCAGGTCTACTTATATGATGTGTTTTACCTGAAAATTGGTACTTCCCTCCAGAAATCCTTGACTCTTACCATCTGAATTTGCCCAGAGCATCCTAATCACCACTGACCAGTCAAGAACTGGATGTACAGTTTAGTCATGAGCAACCTACCAAATAATTTTTTTTTTTTTTTTGCTCTTTTAAATGTTTTTGCCTCGTTTGGCATACCCCATCAATCAGTAGTGTTGATAATCTAGTTGCATTGTTCCCGCCTCTGTTTCAACATTTCCATAACTACACAGATCAAACATTATCTTTTACAATTATGAGAGAGTCACACATGGAAGGAGGACAGATGACCTAATGCATGCATACAATGTTCAAGCAAGGCTTAAAATTACGGGCTGCCATGATCTGATACATTTGGAGGGCGCGTAACCCTCTTTCAGAACTCGTGTAAGTGCTTGGTTGCTTGGTCCATGGGATACGTTGTCTGCTACTAAAAAAGTTAGGCCTAGAAAAGAAACAAAACATTACTATATCCAGCAACAATATCCTTATCAGATTATTTTCTGATCTGTTACCTGTAACGAGTCCAATCACCATTGGTATGACTGTAAATAGTGAGAGATTCTATGGTCCCATCTTTTGGACTCTTCCTTTTCTTGAGAATTTGCTTTTGAAGTTCCATAAGTTGTCATATCATATATAATAGAACACTTTTTCTACAAATCTAGTCTTTGCATTGGATGTTTTTATATTCATGGAAGTGTCTCTTGATTTAGCAATTAACAATGAAACCCCGCCGGTGATTAGCAATGGACCTGCCTGGCATCACAAATACGCTCACTGATTCTCATGTGGGTAGTCAGCACTGACTGACATAATTTTGATTCTTGTTTTGTTAAATATGTGATAAATATACTAGGTGTTGTGTTTAGTGTTGGAGATGGGATGGGAGAGAGTAAAGTTGGTTTTTACTTGGATGATTAAGCAAAACACGTGTTTTTAGCAACTTTAGCATGTTAAAGCTGCTGCTACGCCCATCTGGTCCACGCCATCACCCATTGTCTTACTCTTCATGCCCATTTCTTCCTTTTGTTCCCATTAGAGTAAACCAAATTGAAAGAATCGGCAGTTTTGCTCAGCATCGGGTTTTGCTTGGAGAAATGTTTCCTTGTTTCAGTGATCAGACCTTCGGATTTGTATCTATTTTGGGTCAACCACGGCATCTTTCTTACACTATTATATGTGCACACTAAGATTGAATGTGCCCTTGTTTGAGAAAACGTTACGTAGACTCAATAAGCATAAACATCTAAATCTAATTGGATGAAGTAGGATTAGACGAGGAATTCTCATTATAAAATAAATTAAGATTGTTGTCGCCTACCCCACTTTTGAAGTGTAGAAGAATGGCGATCCTTATTGACCACATTATATTACAAGTATAAGCTGTAGTAAGTATGGAACCACCGTTGGCAATGGCATGAAATCCCTTGTTTTATTAGAAAGAAAGTTGTTCAAATTTGAAGAGAAGGGAGAAAGTCAATAATAGCATAGACAAATTGATGGAAATAGGAAGAAATTACTTTTTGAGATTAGAATATAATGGGTTATATTTTACTAAGAATTTTAAGAAGACTTGTGAGATTTTAGAAATGATGGATTCGGCTTTTAAATAATTTTGGATTATACAATGAAAGAATTGTCTTAAGGGGCAAATGACTTTTCAAAACACAAGATGGTCAATTGGTTACGAAGGCTATATTAGTAATATATTGAGAAAGTAATAGAAGAAAGTAACTGTGCATTCAATGCCATGGCAAGACCAGGTCACAGCTAAGAGTAACTTGCATGGACCACAGAAAGAACAATGAACCCATATAAATGCGCTTCAATTCTTAACGCAATGCTTGAATACGAGGATCCTCAGCTATATAATAATATTGATAACAAATAAAGAGAGTATATGATTCATTTACACACTTGAATAGACAATAGAGTTTTGGTCTACTTGTCTGTATCATCATGCTGCTGTCTTCTCTCTGAAGAATGTCAAATTTGCAAGGCGCAATCGAGTTTTGCCAGCGTGAATTGTTGAACAAATTAACAAAAGTCCTAAATAATTGCGGCTTCTGAAAAGCCAACCCGGTATGGGGTCCATGAAAGAGATCTTTGTCTAACATTCCAGGTTTAACAAAAGAGGTCTGCATCAAGCAGGGCAGACATACGCCAGCATAATTTCATGTCTTAATGATATGAGAACTTGCCAATATGTATATATTTCAAAATTTTGTATATGGATCCAAAAGAATTATGTGACTAATTAACATTAACCTCATACACTCTTACACAATGATCAGCTCCACAGGAAGCAAGCTGCATGCTCCTGCAGTTTTCACTCTTCTCAGGGTTTTTCCATGCCAAGTGGTTCACTGCAGAAACATGGCACATGAATGGATCAAGCTTTACAATGAGAGAAGCAGCTAAACTGGGTACATTAACAGTACATTCACCAATTCGGCTGATGGAAAGACTCCACAGTTCAATCAGTCCAGTTTCCATCCCAATTGCAAGAAGCCCAAGATTTCTCTGACGATCAAGACCAACCCATGAGAGAGCAGTGACACTGCTGTTAAATTGTGGCAAAGTCAGAATATGTTTGACCGAATAGTCCATTCCAACAGCCCAAATCTTCACTGTCTTGTCCCTCGAGCCTGTTGCAAATTCAAGACCAAATGGGTTCCAAGAGCACGACCATATTATTCTTTTGTGTGCCTCTTGCCTTGCTAAGAGCCGATAGTTGATCTCACCTGTACCTAAACAGACACATGAGCGATACTATATGTTTACAATCTCTTGGAAAATTTCAGCAGATAACGTTAAAAAAAGATAAAAAGTATGTGTTAATATAGGCATAAACTAATAGGCAAAAAGAAAAGGCTAGAGCTGGTGTCTGACATTGTAACTTTATCTATTCCTTTTGAAAGAAAATATACTAAACTAGAAATAAATTAGTTACATCCTTAAGTAACCAAAACTTAGAAAACCATTGTATGCTCCTGATAGACAAAGGTAGTAGAGAGGGAAGGGCAGAATTGTGAATTGAAGGGGAGTATTGTTTTCTGTTAGGCTGTGTTGGAATTTGTGGAGCTGTGGGAGTTAGTTATAGCTGGAGAGTTAGTTAGGGAATAGATATATAGAGAGAGAAGGAGAGTGAGGGAGGGCAGTTTTTGAGTATTGTGTGAGAAATAATTCTCTTGGGAGAGCTTGCAGGCCTCTCGAATAGCCTGCTACAGTCTTAATTCAATACACTTATCTTTTTACACTTCTTTCTACTCTAAATCCACTGCTCTGTTTTTCTTTCTTTATTCCCTGGTGTGTGAGTGTGTTTGTCTAATCAGTAAGCAAGTGTGAGTCCTATCAAATTGGTATCAGAGCTGTTTGTTTATGGGATGGGTGGGAAGAAATCAGAGGGAAGAGTTGAGATGTTGGAAGCAAAGGTTCAGATGATTGAAGAAGATATCGCTGCTGTCAAGGAAGGGATGGCGAAGGTGCAGATTCTGGAGCAAGGCATGGCGGCGATTCTGAAAAAATTGGAGGCCATGACCGCGGAGAACCAGGAGAACACTCACCACTCTGCATCAACGTCCAAACAGAAAGTGCCGATGGGAGGATCTGGAGGAGGATCGCCTTCATTCGTCACCGGAGGTGGTGGAAGCGACGACCCATGGACAGCAGAGATTCGAACCAGACAAGTCGAGATGCCTACCTCTAACAGTGAAGATCCCAGCGGCCGTGAAGAAGTCGAGATCCATATTGAATCTGAGAGGCGCGGCGGAGTTTGGGATCGACAGTCAGAGATGTCGATGTTTGACGGCAGCTTCAACGCCGGCGAGAATCACAGACGATGTTTTCGACCACCGCGACGATCTGAGATGTCGGGGTTTCACAGAGGAGATCCCGACGAGTGGATTTTCAGGGCAGAGCGATATTTCTCTTTAAATCGCCTGTCGGAGATGGAGAAGATCGAAGCAGCTGCAGAGAGATTTGACGGCGAGGCACGGGCCTGGTTCCAACAGGAAGATCGGCGACGTCCGGTGCACAGCTGGGAGGAGATGAAGGCGATGTTGCGGGATCGGTTCCGGTCGAATCAGGAGGGTACGAACTTCGAGAAGTTCCTGGTGTTGAAGCAGGTTTGATCGGAGAGGGAGTTTCGCTGGCAATTGGAGGCGATGGCGACGTCGCTCCAAGTCACATCGGAGGAGATTCTTGAAGGCCAGTTTATCAATGGCTTGAAACCAGAGTCGCGGGCCAAATTAAAGGCTTTCAAACCTAATGGGCTGGATCGGATATTGTACATGGCCCAGAAATTAGAAACTCACAATTAGGCCCTCAAGTTTTGCAAATCTGGCTTCTTACCCCCCGAGAAGAGAGGAACTTATTCCAATTATTCAATGCTGAGAAACATCAACTTTTCAGCAATTCGACCAACTCTGGCACCAGAGAAGAACACTACAAGTCGATCTGAGACTCAACTCCGGCGCTTGACAGATTCAGAACTGCAAACCAAAAGGGAAAAAGGTTTGTGTTATCGCTGCGATGAGAAGTTTTCTCCGGGACACCGCTGCAAGTTCAAGGAACTGCATGTCATGGTGGTCCAAGAGGAGACCGAAGGCCAACTGGAGGAAGGTAATGAAGTCTTGGAGGCTATTGAAGGTAACAACTCTAATCCTGAAATTGTAGAGCTCTCAATGAATTCTGTAGTTGGATTAATATCACATAAGATCATTAAATTGAGAGGCATGATCGAAGGGGAAGAAGTGAAAAAAATTGGTGTACCAATAGACAGTGCTGGGAACTGTGGAGTGCTGCTTGGTACTGGAGAACCAGTCAAGGGAGAGGGAATTTGCAGGGGGCTGGTCCAAATGTTGCAGGGAGTTTGAATAGTGGAAGATTTTCTACCCCTGGACCTTGCTGGAACAGATTTGGCATGGAATAAAGTGACTGAAATGTATGGGAAGTGTGACAGCATGACCGAAGCTCAGAGGGTGTTGGATCACATGCCGGATGGGAATATGGATTTGTGGCAATTAATGATAAATGGTTATGTAGATACTGGATTGGCAGCTGAGGATTTGGAGGCTTTGAGAAACTATGCTCGCACTCATGGAAATATTGATTTAGATGCCTATGCCGAGGAGTTAATGGTTGATCTTGAATTATCCAAGGCGATTGCTAATAAGGTCCCCACACCACCACCATTGGTCCGTTATGGACATAATCCTACAACAGTTTTCATAGTGAAGTTGCTGGAGGAATTAAATGCTTTACTGGATGAACTAAACCAGAATTTGATCCAAATTGGGAAGGTTGCCTACTGTTTAAAACTACCAGATACTTCTCAATTGCATTCAGTTTTCCAAAAAACAAGGGGCAACAAGATCTATATCCAAAGTTGCGATTACATGGAAGGGGTTATCGGACTTGAAAGCTACCTAGGAGCAAGCTGATATAATTAAGGAGCAAATTCCTTCTTTCCACCTTGAGGACAAGGTGGATGTTTGAGCGGCGGGTAATGATAGACAAAGGTAGTAGAGAGGGAAAGGCAGAATTGTGAATTGAAGGGGAGTATTGTTTTCTGTTAGGCTGTGTTGGAATTTGTGGGGCTGTGGGAGTTAGTTATAGCTGGAGAGTTAGTTAGGGAATAGATATATAGAGAGAGAAGGAGAGTGAGGGCGGGCAGTTTTTGAGTATTGTGTGAGAAATAATTCTCTTGGGAGAGCTTGCAGGCCTCTCGAATAGCCTGCTACATTCTTAATTCAATACACTAATCTTTTTACACTTCTTTCTACTCTAAATCCACTGCTCTATTTTTCTTTCTTTATTCCCTGGTGTGTGAGTGTGTTTGTCTAATCAGTAAGCAAGTGTGAGTCCTATCAGCTCCAAGTGAATAACTGAAGAAGGAATAGCATAACGAAGACAATGATAAGAATAGCATGGATTTAGGGTACCTGTCCTTTCGATTGCAAAGACAGAGAATTGGCGATCCCTTGAGACAGACAATAGCAGACTATCATCATGAGAAAACTCCATCTGTGTTACCGTTAAGCTGTGAGATTCCAAGCGCCCGACTGCCTTCCATGAACCAACTTCCCATAGCCATATTTCTGCCACTGCAGTTGTTTGGGCCTGTAGGAAATTTAATGCAAGAGCATTAATATACATATCTTATATGCAATTCGACTTTAGCACATATAAAGCATAAGAGTAAAAAAAAAAAAAAAAAAAATTGTATGAAAATATATAACATCTACACAGTTTAAGCGGTTTTACATACCTTACATGATGAAGCAACAATATTTCCGTTGTGGTCACAGCATAATGAGAATAGCTCATTCCCATGACCATAAAGTTTGTGCGACTCTGGCCAAAGCGTATTCCATGCCAGCTGATCTTCAATGGGAGGTTCAGTAAAAACAACTGGAACTGCATCTGGGATACTTTCAAGGGTATTAAAACCATCATTCCCATTTCTATCTGGGGTCTCACGAGTGGCTGCAATAGAAGAAGCTTATTAAGCGATTTATTTTATTAAAAGAATTTAATACCAGCTAATAATTAATGAAAATTTTAAAACATTTTCCATTGAAGGAAAGCACAAATGATAACATATAAAGATTTTTTTTAATAATTTTTTTTTATATTTCCTGCAGTAAAACAATTTTCAAAACAATATCATCTCTGATTCTCATTTTCCAGATAGGAAAAATCATCTCTCACCATAGGCATTCACAGACAGTTTAACTGGAATCTTAAGATCATCAAGTTTGAGATACAAAACAGTAGAAGTTAATATTTGTCACAATGTCAACAGAATTAACATCTGATACTCAAGGTAGAGTGGTATTTTCAATAAAATTTGATGTTGCAATTAAACAATCAGCATAATTCTGACTACCCCTCTCAATAAGGCAAGAGCATTGATAGACCTCCAATACGATTCACTTATTCTAGACGTCACAAGCATGATAAAAAGTGAGGGGCAGAATTGTGAATTGGGTTGGTTAGAAGGGAATTATTGTTATCTCTTTTTATTTTTCTGTTATTGTTGTGTTGTTTTGGTGCTGTGGGAATTAGTTACTGCTGTCTAGGAAAAAGTGAAGTTAGTTAGAGAATATAAGGGATGAGAGAGGTAGGAAAAAGGCATTCAGTCATTTTGTGTCATTCTTGAGAGAACTTATCTCAGAGGGAGAGCTTGCAGGCCCCTCGAATAGCCTACCATCCAAATCTATGCATATTTTCTCTTCTAACCTGTCTTTATCCACAATTTCTACTCTATTTTTTTTTTCTCACCCATTCACGAACTTTGCAATTGCTACTGTGAGTGTGTGAGAGTGAAGGACAGATCTATCAAGCATCCTTTTGCAACAGGGAAGATTTGTAGTCAGAAATGAGCAAAGAAGCCTCAAATATCTCCTAGAACAAAGACTGGTGAGTGTGGAGCATAAAAAATGGTTGTCCAAACTATTCGGGTTCGGCTTTGAAATACAATACAAGGCGGGGCTGGAAAATAAAGCTGCAGATGCCTTGTCAAGACACCCTGAATTTGTTGCCATATCGCTGTCCCGAACTTTTAATTTTGAAGAAATTCAACAAGAGTTTGCTGACGATGAAGAATTGAGTAAATTGAAGGAATCTGTTCTAGCTGGGAATTCTACCAATGAAGGCTATGCAATGGTTCAAGGGCAGTTGCTGTATAAAGGGAGAATGGTCTTGAGTATGCACTCGGTTTTAATTCCAAAACTATTGAAGGAGTTCCATAACAGTCCCTTAGGAGGCCATTCGGGTTTATTGAAAACTACTCAAAGAATCTCTAAGGAATTCTATTGGCTAGGAATGAAGAAGGATATTAAAGCTTATGTGGAATCTTGTGGTGTTTGCCAACAGAATAAGTACTTAGCAGCATCTCCAGCTGGTCTTCTTCAACCTATGCCATTCCTAATCAGGTTTGGGAAGATATCACCATGGATTTTATTGAGGGGCTGCCTAAATCTGAAGGGTATGATACAATTCTGACAGTAGTGGATAGATTGACTAAATATGGGCATTTCTTAGCTTTAAAACACCCTTTTAATGCTCAAACAATGGCTGCTATCTTTCTCAAAGAAGTTGTAAAACTCCATGGAATTCCCCGCACAATCATCACTGACCGAGATCCAGTATTTCTCAGCTTGTTTTGGACTAAATTATTTAAAATGCAGGGCAGCATACTCAAACGGAGCACAGCTTATCACCCACAAACCGACGGACAATCGGAAGTGGTTAATCGCTACCTAGAGACATATTTAAGGGGTTTTGTTGATAGAAAACCTCAAAAATGGGTGAAATGGCTACCTATTGGTACAACACTACCTACCATACCTCCACCAAGTCTACCCCATTTAAGCTTCTTTATGGTCGAGATCCTCCCCCCTTGGCTCGTTATGGACAAAATTCTACAGCTGTTTCAACAGTGGAATAGTTACTAGAAGAGAGGGACGCCATATTGAATGAATTAAAGCAAAATCTTAAGGACGAACAAGAAAAAATGAAGAGCGCAGCAGATGGCAAGCATAGGGAAGTTCAATTTCAGATTGGGGACTTAGTTTATCTGCAATTTTCCCCAATCTGAAATTACAGCCATATAGAAGCAATCTTTGGCCAGGCGAAGAAATGAGAACCTTATTCCACGATACCATGGACCATATCCAATGGAAGCAAGAGTTGGGCAGGTTGCTTATCGATTAAAGCTGCCAGAAAAGTCAGCAGTGCTCCCAGTTTTTCGTGTGTCTCAGCTATTGGCACAGCCCCTGTTTTAACCCTCAGCTCTTCCCAACTTAGTGCTACCATAGAGTTAATAGCTGAACCAGAAATTGTTTTGAGTGTGCGTAACAAGCAAGGGGAGCTAGGAGTTGTTACAGAAGTCCTAATCAAATGGAAAGGGTGACCAGAATTTGTAGCTACATGGGAACAATCTCATTTAGTTAGAGATCAGTTCCCTAGTTTCCGCCTTAAGGATGAGGTGTCTACCTAGGAGAGGGGTAATGATAGACCTCCAATACGATTCACTTATTCTGGACGTCACAAGCATGATAAAAAGTGAGAGGCATAATTGTGAATTGGGTTGGTTAGAGGGGAATTATTATTATCACTTTTGTTTTTCTGTTATTGCTGTGTTGTTTTGGTGCTGTGGGAATTAGTTACTGCTGTCTAGGAAAAAGTGAAGTTAGTGAGAGAATATACGGGAGGAGAGAGGTAGGAAAAAGGCATTCAGTCATTTTGTTTTGTTATTGAGAGAACTTTTCTCATAGGGAGAGGTTGCAGGCCTCTCGAATAGCCCACTACTATCCAAATCTATGCATAATTTCTCTTCTAAACTGTCTCTATCCACAATTTCTACTCTATTTTTTTTCTCATCCATTCACTAACTTTGTAATTGCTACTATAAGTGTGTAAGAGTGAAGGACAGATCTATCAACCGTCCTTTTGAAGCAGGGAAAACTACTGCTGGGAAAAAAACATGCGAGTATTACCTTACTGATGTTCCTAAACTAGGTCATGCACAAAGAATGCAAGACATTTAACAGCCTAGAAAAGGTAGACATAAACTCTGATGCAGATAACCATAAAATGGATCAATTCTATCTCCTAAAATGTTAGATCAGAGTTTAGTTTATAGGTCAAGGAAGCCCTATCGAAACCCGCATTAAAGCTCAATGAAAGAATGTTAAAAACAATTCATCAGAAAAATGTAAAGTTGATATTACCTAGTAGAAAGAAAATCTGTAAGCACCTAAATTCCTAAAACTGAACATAACAGTTCCACAGGCAATATTGATTTTCTGATGATGTGAGAGAGAAAGAGAGACTTACCATTCACATAAATAGGCTTCTGTGAGAGCCCAAGGGCAGACATGTTAGCACCCAAAATCTGAACATCTACTTGAAGGTCTTCAGGGAAACTAGACTTTTGAGTCATGGTGTGCTTCAATGTCTTCAAAAAAGACAAGGGAGCTTCAAACACTCGGCCAACTTTCTCGTCAGCTCCACAGACAAAACGATGGTTACCCTTGGCTTTAATGATGGTCACACAATTAATATCGTGACCATGAACTTGAGGGCGAGCAATTTCATGCCAGGAGTCCCCACCCGTAAGTGAAGTAGCAGTTTGCCATGGAGCAAAGATACGAGTTGTCTGCAATGGTAGATTGTAACATCGGTTATGTCTATACTCCCAATCACGACTAAGGATAAAAAATAAATAAGTTCATCTAATATTTTATTATATAAAAATTTAGATGCATTAGTAAAAAATGTGTTTGTTGTCCACCACTGAAACTTAACTAATGAAATGATCCGCACAATTGATTAGACTTGTAAGGACATGTCAGTAGGTTTTACAGAGAGAGCTTCTAAACAAGTATGCAAATAAGAACCTCATGTCTCAAATGTTATTAAGAATACAACTTAATGAATTTCTCCTCCAACTTTACTAAAAGTTCACAGTTTCCTAAATCTCCTGAAAGTTCCCACTGAGAAGTTATACACTAATTTTTATATTTGCATATATATATATATATATATATATATATATATATATATATATATATACAGTAGTGGTATATATATTTAAGAATCCTTAACTTAAGCTTATCCACCAGTTTAGACTTGATACATGTATCCCAGTTTGCTAGGTAGAGCAGGATAATCCATGCCTTCAGGAAAAAGTATACCACTACTGTTTTCTCCCATTCAAGATTTCTTTGCTCATTTTCCATAGACTGAGCAGACAAAAAGAAACTTCAAAAGAAATCCTTCAAATTATTTTTTATATATATCATAACACATTCAAGAGGGTGTTCTTTGGTTCACAAGAGACCCACTAAACATATTTGGCTACACAACAGGAGGTAGCCCTCTCCCATCGCCTTAACCACCCTCATCAATTTTCCTCAGGTGTAGCCTAGATCTGATCCCATGTCTCCAGTGAAATCATGAGAAACTTTACTAGTTGTGCTAGCTTATGCCTGAAGCTGTAAAATACCG
Source organism: Boswellia sacra (assembly GCA_013180625.2). Classification (NCBI taxonomy): domain Eukaryota; kingdom Viridiplantae; phylum Streptophyta; class Magnoliopsida; order Sapindales; family Burseraceae; genus Boswellia; species Boswellia sacra. The sequence goes on from SNVD02013223.1 coordinate 61,123, forward strand.
ATGGTGTCATCAAGAAACTACGGATGGACTCATCCCATAACCATTTTAAACAAAAATTTTGCAAAACTGGAAACATTAAGAACAAATTCATCTAGCTTCCATGAAAACGAACAAGCTGTTGGGATCAGTTATACCATCATCAAGAAAAGACAAGTTGATCTTTTGAACAGATCACAGAGCTAAAGGCCTGGAACATGCATACTACATAGTCCCCATATTATTTACAAGTATTATGTGTCAGTAAGCATCCAGATAACGCCAAGTCTTGCAAAAGCTAAAATGAACTATTCCTTTCACAAATACATCTGCTGATGACAGTATAACCATATTCAATAAGACCACCATATAACAGCATCTGCTGTGAGTTATAATGTAGATACCACTATACTAGAGTGCTTGCGCATAATTGATCACTGACCCTTCAGCGTGACTCTAGATTCTTGACATTTGCAAAAGAAATCTACAAGTAAACCAATAGGAAACCTAGACAATTTTGGAAGCACAAATTCCGTTAAAACAGGTACAGCTCACCGTTAAACGATAACTAAAGCATGTTATCAAAATGTTGAAGAAAAAATAATGAGAATATCAAGAAATTGATTCAATGCTGACAAACATATCATTTTCACCTGGTCATGACTTACTGACAGCATGTATTCACCAGATCTTGCCCATGCAACATCCGTCACTGCAGCAAAGTGCCCAGAGGGAACTTTTTGTGGTTGCCAATTATCTATGTCAACACCAACATTTTTCCAGAGATGAAAAGATCCACCATATCCATGTGCCAAAATTGAACGCCCATCTGGACTCCAATGGCCACCATAAAACCCTAAAGCAGAATGACTTAATTCTCCCACAGTGACTACATTCATCCAGATACCAGTTGTCTTTTCAGGCTGCCAAATCATCATTGTCTTGTCCATAGATGCAGATAATATACTCAGAGGTTGTTGGTAGGCAATCCCATCTAAAGCTGCAGTTGAAGGAGGTTCCCACTGCACTGAGTATACCCAATCTTCATGGCCAATTAGAAGAGATTCCACTGATATTTGATAAGAAGATGATCCAGCAACAACCACAGGACCTTTAATGTAAGAGGCCATGCTTATTTCCTCTTTCTTGTGTGCACCCTGTGTGTCGTCTAAGGAACCTCTTAGAGCCATCTTCCATATGCGTATGACTTTGTCCTGCGATGAACTCACAAGTAGAATACTAATTGCTCCTTCACTAGTGCATAAAGGTAAAGAGAAGTCCAAACTCCGAATCCAATCTGAATGCCCTTTTAACTCACAAGCATGAACAAACTGGATGCAGAAACGAAAGCAATCATAACATTTTCTGATGTCACAGAAAATATTCTATGAATAAACTAATGGTTGATATACGTAATTTGAAGTTAGATACCTTTCCAGTCCTCTCTCCACAGTAAAGGTGAACCTTGTTATCCAAACCCCCCATTGCTAAGACGAAGTGCCCAGGATTTCCTGGCAGTTCTGCTAAAGAAAGTGCCACCATAGCCTTCGAACCAACAAAAAATGATTCCAGACAAGACAATTTACAGTCACCTGTAAGACAGAGGTGCTTGTTCAGTGCTTCAGTTTGCACCATGTTGCTTAGATTGAATGGAACTCAGTATCCCGTATAGAACACAGATGCAGATTGATGGCATAAAACGGTATCTGATAATAACTATTGTTGAGTTTCTAACATTGTTATTATGTCAAAGTTCCATCAATAGCCTTCACCTTAGCCAGTTCATGGTTGCATTATACATTGCAATCATGAATTCTCAACTAAACAGATACTTTAGTTGGCTGCATTCTACAGTGCAATGAATTCTAGGCTAGACAGATGCTTACCCTTATAATTCTATTAGTATGACATCCTCCATTGCATAGCCATTAAGAAAATGCATAAAAATATCGGCATTTATGAATAAAAAATTATGTTTATAAAAAATTATGTTTAAGCAAAGTGGGATAGAAGAGCTGCCTTTAAAGTAAAATTGTAAGAGAATATATTCCAAACCAGCATCAAACAGTGTGGTAGAAGTGTGCAAGCAAAACAACCTTAAATTATTTCTACCGCAGCCATGGAAAAGACAGAGTTATATTCAATTTCAGTAAAAAGTTTGACCTACCTCTAGGAGTTGATCGAAAGACCACTTCCCATACATTAACTGCACCATCAGAAGAAGTAGATGCAAACATTGCCTCAGTTTCAGAAACCATAGTTCCTGTAATGCATGTGACACCCTTTTTGTGTGATTGTGGTAATTGCAACACATTTCTCCACTGTAGACAAACAAGAAAACAAAGAACAAGATGTATCAAAACAATTGTTACAGCACCGCAAACAGCAACCATGCAGCCAAAATTTTCAAGATAGAAACACAGATGAAGACACATGACACATGAAGTATTCCAACAAAAGCTAATCATAAAAATGCAATGTCACATTAGAATACCGTTTTGCCAGCAAGAGATAGTTCCCAGAGAATAATCACACCATCAGCATCTCCAGAAAGCAGATAATGGTGCTCCGAATGTTTAGCTGCGAACCCACACACAAAAAATTATTATTATTATTATTATTATTATTATTATTATTATTATTATTATAAATATAATGAAACAAATGCTTGCACTTTAACATTACTCAACAACTTACTGAATACTAAATCTTAACAGACTAATTCTGAAAAGGAAAGACTTGCATATGCAAATACACAAAAAGATTGTACCTTTAAAAGCAAGCCTATTACTAGGAAGCCAGTGGGTGCAGTTGACAGAAGCTTTATGACCTGGAAGTGTAGTCAAAATCTGAGCAGTCTGTCAAATATTACAATAAAAACAAACAAACAGAGTCAGCTTGATATATACATTTAAAAAAAATTAAAAAATAGAAAAAAGAGCTGAGTTAAATGAAAACACTGAAGAAATAGAAGTGAGGTTGGAGTAACCTTGGGGCAGAAGATGGCGACGGCGTTTTGGGAACCGAAAGAGACCAAATCACAGGCGCCCCATGAGACGTTGTTCACTATTCTGTTGCAGCCTGCTCCTATGAAGGCCCTGTTTACTTCTACTTCACTACAACCATTCCTTGACATTGTAATATTATATAAGAGTTTCAAAGATGGCAACTTTGCGTTTTAGTGGTGGGGCGGCCGTACTGTCTAAAGCTCTGTTTTTCCTTTTTTTTTTTTTGTTTGGCAACTTTACGCTACGAGGAAGAAGAAGCTCCGAATCGACAACCGGGAGATAATTGTTCTAACATACAAGGTTGTTTTGGGCCAATGGATTGGATCCGCCCACGCTTTTCTGTTAATGTCCTGAGATTGGGCTTGTAGTTCTTTTAACGCTGTTTTTGGGTAGAGTAATAGAAAGTTGTTATTTAAACCCCTATAATCTTTCTTTAACAGCTCTCTCTAATTGAAAAATAATTATAAATTGTAAATTATAGATATATTTAAATAACACCAAAATTATCCATTTTATATACCTTAAATTTAATTTTTATAAAACAATTTATTACTCTTAGCATCTCTATTCTTCTTCTCAAAGACGGCTCTTCTTCTCTTAGACTATTTGCGTGCGACTCTTCTTCTCCAAGACTACATGTGTGCAACTCTTTTTCTCCAGGCTCCATAATCCCAAAATCCATATAATCAGAGAAAATATGCAATTTAAACGAAATTTTTTTGCTTTATTTCTTAATGTAATTCAAGATTTAGAGGAAAAAAACAACATCACCGCTTAGCCGCCTTCGGCGCCTCGATATTGCACTGAGACACGGTGCCTAAAACCCTTTGTTGCCTCAACAAGCCCAAGTGTATTCAGTGAGACAACGTCGCACACTCCAGGTAATATTTAATTCGTAGTGACTAAACAATTTAAAATGTTTAGTTCGTAGCGATTGACTAATTGAAAATGTTTAATTCAACGACTAAACAAAAGTTATTTCAAAAGAAAAAGAAATAATAAAATTCAAATGAGAACTTACTTTTTCTTTGTGGATGTAATGTCAATGCTTAAATTCATGCTGCCTCATTTCAAAATCACTCTCTAAACATAAAATTCCACTTTCGAATATTCAAAATTAAGTGTTTGAAGAAAATAGTGGAACAGTTGAAGGAATTTTGTTTAATGACATATCGTTAAAATATTTGATATTAGGTATACTTAAAACTTATAATGTCCTTTTGAGTCATTTATATCTTAAAAATTCATTTAATATTTTTTTAATTAAAAAGGGGCTTAGTGAGAGATTATGGAGGGCTCAAATAATAAACCCAAAGTAATATCACTTGATAAATATAAGAAAGCATACACATCTAAATTTAAGATTCGTTTTTTCCAATTTTCTAAGAGTGTTGTTATGGCCCATTAAACTCCATTTAAGCTGCACTTTAAATGAAGTTATTAAAAAAATATATTATATGAATATATTTTAAACAATATCAAAATTACTCTCTTATTTCTTTCCTCTTCAACTGAACTTATAATTTCTAGTTAAAAAAACATGTGTTAACTCTGTTATGAAAATTTTTCAGAGAATTGAAAAGTAGATGCTTTTATTGATTTTTCATTAAAGCAATTTCCATACATGAAACTAAAATACTAAATCCTTCTACACCTTAACAACCTTTCGGCTTGTAACGCAATCCACAAAAAGTCCATAAAGTACCCAATTTTTGGAAGAAGCCAATTCATAACAACAAAAACAAAACGAAATCGATTCAAGGACCTGCAAATAGATTGAGCTATTGCAATTAGAAAATGGTAAGTCATTTCTATAATAGAAATTGTTTGGAAAATCTATGGGCAACACAAATTCATGGTGGTTGATAATCTTGATCTATGTCCAGTTTTAGTTTCTTAAAAATTTGAATAGTTCAAACAAAATCTTTGATATTAAAAAATAAATCGATGGTGAAATTTTCCGTAATAACAAATCCACCATAGTTATATTTTAGATATATTTTAAATTTAATAACAAATAAAAAAAGGGGCTTAAAAAAAATAGATGGGGCTCAAATAATAATACTCATTTTCTAATTACCTCCTAACCATACCCAAAATAATTTAATACATTAAATCATTCAATTTTTAATTATATTAGATTGTTTTAGGTATAATCTTGGAGAAGATTTGGAAATTGAAATAAATTATTCTAAAGTGTGTATTTATAAGTTTTTACCCTTTTAAATATTAAGAGAAGTAAAAATGGTGCTGAATAATAGGCGTAGTGGACTACTAAAAAATAACACTTAGGGGGTGTTTGGTTGCATTAATCTAAGAGGGAATGGAAACAATTTTCTTAAGGAAATTATTTTTCATTGTTTGGTTTGATTAAAAGTCTAAGGAAAGAGGATTATCAACAATCATATTTCCTAAAATTTTGATAATTGGGTTCCTCTCAACTTTGGAAGGAAAACTTAGTTTTCTTAGAAATAATATAATAAATTACTAAATCTCTATTTCTTGTTGAGGTTGCTTGCTTCCAAGCTATCCGATTCCGTGCTTCCTTTGTTACTGTACTGGTTCGCTAGCTAGAATTCTATTTATTTTCATTCAATTTTCACTTTTTTACTGTGGTTTTCGCATTTATGAGATTTATTTTTCACGTTTCCAATAGCGATCACAACTAACCTTGTATATTTTTTATATGTCCAAAATTAACCTTATTCAAATAATTGATTAAATTATTTTATAATTAATGGGCAAAATAATTCATTAATTTATTTTTAAAAAATTACGAAATTTGAAAAAATTATTTTCGATTGGTGTCACCGGCAATCACTGGCACGTTCGCACATTTGGCATCATTGCCAACATTAATGTGATTGTCGGTCAATACTCTACTCGCCTAAGGTGGTTTCATCAGCGTGAAGCACTGTTCGACGTTAAAGGGGAAGTTAAATGGCAAATCCTGAAAAGAGAAGCACCATGTGCAGCAAACTGATGATTTATTCGGCGTTGAAACTTGGACAAAAGATAAATCAACATATGACGATCCAAATAGTGTCGACGTTGACCGCCACATGCAACCCTCATTGAATGTCGTCGACAAAGAGCGGTGGTTGCCTGATGACATTTTTGCAAATTTTTATATTTTTTTATATATAATTAAAAATTAAATGATTTATTTAACAAATCTATATTAATTTAATAATATTATAATATAATTTAATATTTATTATATATAGTTAATTTTTATTTTTCTTTAAAAATAAATGATGCATTATAATAAAAATCACTATAATTTTGTGTAAATGTTATAATAGTGTTATCTAATAAACAATAAATTTGTTTAATAATATTTAATTTTAATTTAATATGTTTTTTAAAAATCTTATAACAGTTTAATAAAAAAATTATATTCATTAAAATGATATTATTATATAATTTAATAATAAGAGTGTATATGTCCAATTAATTGATGAGTTATTTCTCTCCATCTATAGTTTCACTATCAAATCAAACAAAATAAAATATTTTCTAAACCGTTTCCCTTCCCTTATTTTTCCTTTCCCCCATTTTTCTCTCTCTCTCTCTCTCCCCCTCTTTTGTTTTTTTTTTAATCAACAGAAGGCCTTGATAACTTCTGTTTACAAATATGTAACTATGATCAAATTTTGGGAGGGAGCTACGGTGCAGCTGATGTACGGGTACATCAGCTGCTTTTTCAATTTTTTACTTGGGGCAAAAGTTGTATTTACAACTTTTGCACCCGCGTTTACAAGAAAAGCCAGCTGCGTATGGGTACGCAGCTGGACTGTAGTCAGTCCCCAAATTTTGGCCTTTTCCTCATCAATCCCTCTATCTTTTGACGAAACACATCATTCGCCCTTAACCACTAAAAACGATGGAAGAGCAGATGCATCTTTTCTATATATGCTAGTTATCAAGTGTGACTACGCGTACACTATCTTAATCAAACTCTAATTTACCACAACCCCTTTCTTCTTTACACCCATTCTTTTAAGCAACTCTCAAATTAATTAATATTTTCAATCATTTAACTTCTACTTAATTAAACCAATTAGTAGATAATGCTTAATTTAATTAAAAATTGAATTATAATCTTCTGTCAAAAAGTTGATTTTATATTTTTTTCCTCATATGTTTTATAAATATGTCACATAGGCTTATAAGAAATTTTTTTTTCCTTATAGCAATTTTGTATTAAGTGTTAATTAAGTGAATTTATACCGGGAGTAATATCTTTGGAATGATGAAGATGGGATAAATAAAAATTTAAAATTTATCAAATTTTTATCTGTAAAGGTGTACTTCGAGAATGGGAGATAAATAATCAATTACAAATTTTTAAATTTCATAAAAAATTTACTTTTACATAAAATTATGTAAAATTGTTTACTAAATTTACTCCAATAAAACAATGACATCATGATAGACAAAACAAAAAAACTAGAAGAGGACAGCTTCGCTTTATCATCCAGCAGCTTCCCCTTTATTTGAGGCTTTGACTGAACCAAAAAAAAAAAAAAAAATAATAATAATTAATTAAAAGAAAAGACAACAAGTCCACTTAACCGGATTATCCTGGCCTAGCTGTCACGATCTCACCAACGCTCACCGAAAGAAAAGAAAGTTAAAAAAAGAAAAGGCAGATAACAATTAACACGCAAACCAACTATTCCAGAGTCGAACGCAATGATGGCAACCACACTCCAAATCCAGTCCGACGTTCGTTTTGCCACCTCCACCTTCCTCTGCTCTCCACGCTCCCCTTCCCTCACCCTTCGCACCGCCGCCGCCTTCGCCTTCGCCACGCGTCGTATTTCCCGCCGTTCGCCCTCTTTTCGTCTCCTCGCTTTCTCCACCGAGCCCTTCCTTGAGAAGGCAGCTAGGAAGCCTTCGGTTTGCACGGCCGACGAGCTCCACTATGTCTCAGTCGCTGACTCCGATTGGCGACTGGCTCTCTGGCGCTACAATCCTCCTCCTCAGGTCTCCGTCTCATACTCACTCTAACGTTAACATTTCTAAAAAATAAATAAATAAATAGACTTTACATAAATATGGCAGGCTCCGACAAGGAATCATCCGCTGTTGCTGCTATCTGGAGTGGGAACTAATGCCATTGGTTACGATCTCTCTCCTAGTGTGAGTCTCAGTTCATTTTTAATTCTGAATTAGGAAGTTTGTTTTTTTCAATAATTGCTCTCAGGATTGCAAATTTTTATTCAGTAAGATGAAAATGTCTTGGCTGTTTGAACTTTTCAACAATGTAGTGATTTGTCTGCATATTCTTGTAGTCTTCGTTCGCTCGATACATGGCTGCCCAGGGATTTGACACATGGATACTTGAGGTTCGAGGTGCCGGATTGAGTGTGAGGGGATCGAATATGAAAGAAGTTGAGCGGTCTGCTCATGCTGTTTCTCAGCAGATGGAAGCTGCTGCCAAGGGTTCAACTGATGAAGCTGTCACCAGGAATGCTATTGATGGAGATTATTCTGCAGACCAGCAACTGACTTTTGTTCCCGCTACCTCTTTGGATTCCAACATGTCTTCTGCTGAAGAAGAAGACATAACGGGGTTAGCAGCAGTATGGGATGAATCAAAGCTGGTGACAAAGTTAACTGAAACCTTTATGCGTTTGTCAGAACAACTCTCGGGCTTTCTTGGCGAAGGTCAATCAAAGATAATGTCAGCTAAATTCTTTGATCAAATATCAAAACTTTTAGAAGATACTCAGTTGTCTGAACGCCTTAATGAGATAAGGGTAAAGTTATCAAGCTTGTTGGAAACCAGGCAAACCTCTGGTATTGCTAACCAAATCAGGGATCTTAGTGAAAGGCTTGTAAGCACTATTGAAGAAGGTCAACGTTCTGTTTCACCTCAGTTGTTTGACTTGCAAGAGCGCCTTTTTGCAACAATAGATGATTTTCAAAAACAACTGGACTTGATTGTGAAGTATGACTGGGATTTTGATCATTACCTTGAAGAAGATGTTCCTGCTGCGGTGAGGTGACATTTTATCTTGTTGAAACTATATATATTGTTTGTTAGCAGTTTATGTACCAGAGGATGGTTCGACCATGGTTTAATTTTTAATGGTACATTTTCAAGCAGAATCACATATACCTTATTTTGATAATGTAGTCTCTGAACTGGTTATATCCATCATTTGTCTTTCGAGTTGACAGTCTTTAATTTTATTGATATAGATGGAATATATAAGGACACAAAGCAAGCCAAAGGACGGTAAGCTGCTTGCAATTGGACACTCCATGGGAGGTATCTTGTTGTATGCAATGCTGTCAAGATGCGGTAAGATACCACATTTTGTTTTATGACTATAACCCACTCATAATACAGTAATATGTAAGGTGTGCATCCATTCTTGCTTAATTTTATCTTCTGATTCGGAAATGAAAACAGACTTCATTGTATTAGTGTTCACTATTTTTCTTAATGTTGCTCTTCTAGCTTTACCACTCACTGCAATTTGTCTGTTGAGCTAAATGATGTTCTATATCCCCTTTCAGTCTTCTCTTCTTCACCATCTGTTTAATCAAGTTATAATGGGAATTGGGCCTTTCTTTAATTTACTTATTCAGGACAACTGATAGTAGTTCTTTTATTTCTCTTCTTAAATTAACATTTACAGTTAGCGTAAGAAATGCTCAAAAGTCCATGGGAACTCTAAGGGGATGGTTCATTTAGCTTTAAGCTCTAGTTTAAATTTTCTTGCTTAGGCATATATGAGTCTTTTGTCTGATACTGATACTCCTCCTCCTCCCCCCTTCCCCCACCCCCCACCCTCCCCCAACAAAACTCTCTTTTTTTCCTTTTCTTCTACTCCGCTTCTGAAAAATTGTCATTATTAACATTATGCGTTTCATATCAAAAGGATTTGAAGGAAAGGAATCTGGATTGGCAGCTGTCGTTACCTTGGCATCATCTCTTGATTACACTTCTTCAAAATCAACACTCAAATTGCTCTTACCCCTTGTAAGTGGAGTAAAAATTTTTAAGTGCACCAATTCAACATTAATTCGAGTCTGAGAACTCTCTATACGTAGATAGATTTTTAAGAGCTTAGTCATCATTGAGTAATTAAAATCAATATATGTTTATTGTAGGCTGATCCTGCACAAGCCCTCAATGTCCCTGTTGTTCCTTTAGGGGCATTACTGGCAGCCGCTTATCCTCTTTCATCTCGTCCTCCTTATATCTTGTCTTGGCTCAATCATCTGATATCATCAGAAGACATGATGCATCCAGAGTTGTTGAAAAAGCTTGTTTTGAACAACTTCTGTAAGTATGAATGTTTTTTTTTTCTATTTACATGTCCTCTAAGATTAAACTGTTTGGCAATACAACATCATGTAGGGCAAATACTGTCACTTAGTCAATATATAGATTTTCTTTTATTATGTCAATTTCACCCCTTTTCTTCTATTAGTAACTTCATGATTTTGACTTAAAAATTGAACTACGGCTGGCAGGTACCATACCTGCTAAACTAATCCTGCAGCTTACAACAGCTTTTAGGGAGGGGGGATTATGTGATAGAAGTGGTAAATTTTTCTACAAGGATCATCTAAATAAGGGTGATGTCCCTATCTTGGCAATAGCTGGAGATAGAGATCTAATTTGCCCACCTGAAGCTGTAGAGGGTATGTTTCCGTTAATATTTTGTAAGGCACACCCTACTCTTGACAAGATACTAATCTTCTTTTCTTGATGCTTGTCTTGATGAGAACCAGAAACTGTTAAGCTTCTTCCTGAAAATTTGGTTACTTACAAAGTATTCGGTGAACCTGGGGGTCCACATTATGCGCATTATGATTTGGTTGGCGGACGACTGGTATTCATTTCTTCCTTCAAAAATTTATCATGGAATTAAGTAACAGCTCAATTGATGTTATATGCATTCTTTAAATTGCAGGCAGTGGAGGAAATTTATCCCTGTATAATACAATTTCTCTCTCATTATGACTCGACATTGTGATCTACAAAGTTCAATTTCCCTCTTTACTACAGCAGTTAACAGGCATGCAAGTCTCTCTATGATCAATACTGTGATACTGGAGTTCTGGATTACGTTCCCTTTTCGCCCACTTATACTCCCAGGAAGTAAGTGTTTGCCTTGTTCCTTTGGATTGCTGCTTTGATGAATCATTAGGGACTTCCAAAATCTGGAGGACATGTTTCGGATATGGGAAAGTGAAGTTTGCGCGAGCTCCATTTGTGCTGCAAAATTGTAGATTAATACAAAGGAAAGAGCAAATTGAAGGTTAAAACCAATGAACAAGGAAAATAGTTTCTCCAATCTTTGTTGAATTGTCTGTATTTTACATGATAGTTCTGGTTATTGCTTTCTTACGTTATAATCCGTCCACCAAGTAAATTGGTAATATTTGAATCTAAGATTGATAGTATGAAATATGAAATTAGTAATTATTTATATTCTTTCTATTATCAAATATTTAACACTAATTAGAATCTCTCTGTGATCCACATCAGTATGAAATTATAGGTGAATTCCGGTACGATGTATTCAATTTCTTTAACCTTATGGTGGATCAATTAGGTTGTCAAACAGAAAAATCCCCTCTTTTCTTGTACAAAAGAGTAATTTTATATCTATAATTAAATTTTACGATCGATTTTTTACCATCTCAGTTGAAAAAAATTCATTGGAAGTGTAAAAAATAAAAATGAATAAGAGAAGATATAATGCATGGCATGTAATTATATTTTTAATAGCATTTTGTTAACTCAGGTTGTAAAAAGAATTAATTATAAATGAGTTCTAGATCAAGTATTATTCTGCCCTTAAATCTCCTCTATTTTATACCTCGCGTTACATGCTCCAATTGAGGTGATTTACACTTGGAGGTATGAACTTTAGGCCGCGATTGGAAGTCAAAATTGGGCTGGACTGAAGTGAGATTGGGATTGGGATTGGAATTAGGACTGAATTAGATTGGATTGGACTATAGATAGTACTATCTTATGTTTGATGTAATATGAGACTGAACTATATTAGTATATAATAAAATTTTTAGAAATCAATTTTCAAATATAAAATAAATTATTTTTATTCAAGTTTGATTTAAACAAAAATTAATTTAATATTTATTAAAAATATTTAAAAACTTGTTAATGCTTTTATAAAAATTAACATATTTTGCATTTCATTAGGAATTAATTATTATATAAATTATAAATAATAATTTTAATATTTTGGATTATTTTTTAATTATTATTACATCATTTTTATAATAAATAATGAAGATTAATTTTGGATAAAAATAATTAAATATGTAAATATAATTAAAAATTATACTATATTCTGAAATTATTACAAAGGTTATATAATTATTTATTATATATATATAAATTTCTATATTTTATTTATAGTTTTTTAATAATATTTTATTTTTATTATATGAAAATAAAATTATTTTGAAATTAGTAATTGTGTAATCCAATTAATTATCATATTTATAAATTTTTATATTATTATATTAATTTTTTAATAATATTTGATTTTATTATATAAAAATAAAATTCTTTTGGATTTATTAATTGAGTAGTTCAATTAATTACTGTATTTATAAATCCTCTTATTAATTTATTAATATTTAAAAAATATTCCATTTTATTATATAAAAAATTATTTTGGAATTAATTATTTGAGTAATTCAATTAATTATTGTATTTATAAATGTTTATATTATTATATTAGTTTCTTAATAATTTTTTATTATATTAAAATAGTATTATTTTGGAATTATTAATTGATTAATTCAATTAATTATTGTATTTGTAAGTGTTTATGTTATTATATTAATTTTTTTGGTAATATTTCATTTTTATTATATAAAATTAATATTATTTTGGAATTATTAATTGAATAATGTAATTATTTATTATATTTATGAGATTTTTTATTTTTATATTAATATGAGTGTAATAATATTTCTTTTTGCATTATATTAATTTTTCTAAAATTATTAGTGATAATATATTTATTTTTAATTTTTACCGATAAATATTTTATATTATCTTTTTAATGTTTTTATTATTAAATATTTTATTTTATTTTTATTATATTATATCACTTATTATTATTAATTATAATAATATTAAAAAAGAAGGCTGTCCTATGAATTTGGTATTATTTGAACTAATATTAGTCTACTCTCAATCTTCTTAAAAAGTTTCAAATAAGAGATTTGGACAAATAATCTTAAAAAATAAATCCAATCCCCTCTTTTTCCTGTCTCCCAAACATGCCCTTAGGGACAAGTTAAGGCAGGCAGACAGAGACGGGAGACAAGCCTGACCCGATATAAAAGCGTGGTCCAGTATATCTCGGACTTGACCTTTCTAAAGATTCGGCTGTACCTTGCCGGGTTGGTTTTGGTCCATTATGTCATCCTAATTATGGCCCAAATCTGAATCCAAGTAACAGGCCGTGGTCCCAGTATGGATTTGGTTGCACGCCTGCTGGGTGGGTCAGAAATTTGGCCCATTGTGTCAAGTTTGGTTACTAGGTTCGAGATGAAACACGATTGGGGCTAAGATCCATGTAAAATGGATGGTACGGACAAAATGCACTTTTTGAGACACTGCTAATTAAGTTGTGGAACCTTTCCACTTGATATAATAAGTAAATAATTTTCTGCAGTAATGTTACAGAAGCCCCACTTTCATTTAGACAAGGGTAAAATTATAATATGACGAAACAACACTATACCTTTATGTTCCGAAATGACTCATAATTTAAATTAAAAAGAGTCACCAAGAAAACGAATGAGGTGAGATTAAATTTCAATTCAGAATTTCATACTGTTTGATTAAAGATGGTCATTAGTTACAGATACAAAAGGTCCCTGTTAGTATAGGACCATTTTGTGAAAATGCGTAAGTAATACGGGTTTAGGCTCAACCTGGATGTGGATAGGGACATGAGTCCTGACCCTGAAAGGATAGATTCTTTTAGAGTATAAAACTTTCTTTTTTTATCCGAAGTAGTTCTCAAACTACTAAAAATTTTTAAGATTATTTAATTAGACACGATTTTACTTTAAAAGTAATCTCAATATATCATCTCTCCAGCCCAAGAGTCTAAATAGATCTATAATTCAATCACATGATTCATTTAAATAAATGATACATATTACACATTTTACAGGGTTTGACGTTTGAAGAGAACTTATATATCGAAAAGCAATAGGGAAGTCATGGAGAGAGAGAGATAGATGACAAAGAAGACAAAGATATAAGCACTTCTGGGTTTTGAATCTTTAGTTTAAAGGACCATCCTCTAGGGCAAGGCGGAGTGGGATGCTGGGTTGCTTAACAATACATGTCTCCTGTTAGTGTAACACCATATTGCTTGAGAAAGACCACTTACCTATAAGATGTGACACAAAGCAAAACCATCCACTTTTTTAATCAAATTACAAAGCAATCGCTAATAGCATTGTTTGACCTTTAAGAGAAGGGATAAGAGTAGCAAGGACAGATTTACAAGTTGGTTCTCGATTAGGCCTCCAAGTCTTCAACTGCTTTATTGCATGCATGAAGTGGTTCTTACAATCCTTCAAGGACTTCGGGCATAAAAATTTTTGAATTGCAATGGTTACTGGTTCATTGTAGTACCCTTTAGTAATTACAAGCTTCTGGTATTGTAGGTTTTGTTTGGTTGGTAATGTTATAAGCAGTTGAATGCTCATTATACATTGGCAGGTTGGCCACCATTGGTCACCAGTGGATGTCTACCTGAAAAGTAGAAGCAATGTAGCAATGTTGGGTTGCAGGATCCAAACCAACTTTTGTTAAGATCACTTTGGCCATCCCTTGCTCTCCTGTTTTTTAGTTACTTGCTTGTGCATAAGCATGTTGATAGTAGCAGACTAGCACAAGAAGCTAAGCACCATTAAATGATTGATCATGGGAGAAAGCCTCACTTATCTTTCCATGTCCCTCTGTTGGCCCCCACTTGCTTTTGTGATTTGCAGTTTCAGTTATATGTATGCACTTTCCTGACATTATATAAATACCTGCTCTACTTATAGCATCTCATTCTGCCTTAGCTAACATTACTGACTCAATTGTTTCCACAACATCCCAATGGATTCCAATGCTTCAGGCTTCCTCCTCAACCCTTCAGGTCTCCACTCAGTTTACTATCAACCCAAGGAAGATGATGGAATTATCGATCTCGGTCTCAGTCTGAGGACTTCGCAACCTGAAGCCTATCTTCCATCTGGACATAGTATGCCTTTATATTTCTTCAGTTTTCCATTTTAGCTTTTTTTATAGTTATTTTTTACTCTGCACCGTGGAACTGATGCATATAGAAAAGGAAGGCCTTTGTTCTGTTTCTATGGAGTTCAATTCAATAATTAAACATTTGGAAAATAATGTAGATTACATACATTTCAAGCTTTGACTGTCAAAGAAATTGCTATCTTGTATTCAGCATAAAGCTAGTGTGGAAGATGAATAGTCTAATGGGAGTACATATGTATCAGTGGCAGGCCTGGAGGGATATGGTGACATTATAGAATGGCCACATGCTAATTTACAGCTAAAGAATTCGAGCAGAGGATATCCCGGTCCTATATCAGAAGATGGAGATGATGAGGCAGAGGGAATCCAGAGCAAAGAGAGTTGGGCTTATGTGAAGGTTAATATGGATGCAGTCATAGTTGGTCGCAAAATTTGCGTACTTGATCATGCAGGTTACTCAAGCCTGGCACGCCAGTTGGAAGAAATGTTTGGTAGGCACCAAAAGCCTAAGGAGCTTGAGATTTTTTTTTTCAGTCTTTTTACAACTGAGTAACATGATTATAATTATAATTATTTTTTTTTAATTTTAGGGAGGAATTCGGAATCTGGGTTAAGGTTGTTCCAGGCTGGGTCTGAATTTTCCCTGCTTTATAAGGACAGGGAGGAGAATTGGAGGTCTGTTGGTGATGTTCCATGGAAGTAAGCTCTTTTAAGTACTGTTAAAAATGAGTTGTTTCACGGATTTGCATTTTTTGTTTGGACTAGATTGGACCAGGATTGTTGACGAGTCATTATATTATTCTTGACAGAGAATTTGTAGAATCTGTGAAGCGGCTAAGGATTGCACGAAATTGAAGCTCTCTTCACCATCAAATTTCACCTGATTCCAGTTTATCATCACTGTTCAGTTAGTAATATGATCCTAAGCATATCTGAGGACTGACTTGACTTAGAGCGTGAACTATAAATTGCCAAGTTTGTGCACAAGGAAGAAAGAAGAATTTAAGAATGCATGTGGAACAGAATGGAAGCTAGTAAAAATTGTCACAAGTTGGCATGATCAGTTTCATACATTGTTGTTATTTCTGGTTGGCAGAACTTCTTAATTCTACTAAAATGAAGATTCAGAAAGAGTTCCCTGTGTTCATAATTTAACTAATTATGCATATCAGCATTTGGCTAAGTTCATGTTCTTGTGGGCTTGGAACGTTGATGAATGTCACATATATAATACTCAATATAACTCGGCAGAAATCAGAGGTGTAGGATGCAAACACAAATGGAGCTGAGAAGCAAATCAGATCTCCAAATTGTGGCTTCACCCTTACCAAATACAACTATAAACGAACAAAAGCTTTCTAAGAAACAGTAAAGAAGATTGGATCATATGCATGCGTTATTAATTCTTTTAAAAGAATTTTTAATATATGGAAACATTTTTACCCGGGAATGTTCACTTCCCATAATGTTGCCATTTGTCAAATAAATAATAAATCTGAACTGTGATCTTCGTTTAATTAATTTTTGTTTGAGCTTAATTGTGAGCCAGATAGTATATCCTTGTTCCGCTTGTTGGATACTTGTTTGAGTATCAAAGCGGCCCAAGGCCCCAGGCTTTTCCAAATTCGAGAAGACAACAATGTGATAGAGAATTACGAAAGGAGTACTTATTTTCAACCCTCACTTCTTATTTATTAATAATATAATTGTAATCTTTTCTAGATTCTTTTGATACACTCAATTTTTT
>SNVD02013226.1:0-79195 GCA_013180625.2 Boswellia sacra
TTCCTTCAACTCTTGATAACACCCCACCAAGAGTTCTTCTTGATGAACAACCTCACCAAGGCAACTTCCTTCAACTCTTGATAACACCACACCAAGAGTTCTTCTTGATGAACAACCTAACCAAGGCAACTTCCTTCAACTCTTGATAACACACAACAAGAGTTCTCTCAAGGATAACTATTATCCTTTACAATAATATCTCACTCTCACCACAATACAAGAACAAAGATAATTTTACAACAAAAGTATAACTCTCTTCAAAGAGTAGATAAAGAATATAAAAGCTCTCTAGACTTGATATTTCTCTTGTTTTTTTTTTTTTTTGCTTGATAGATACTTCTCTTGCTCTTCCTGAATTCATGGGGGAAGGGCTCCTTTTATAGGCAAATAGGATGAACTTAATCAAGTGAAGACACCAACTCCAAATTTTCTGCCCACTATAAAAACTAAAATTTTGTCTGCCATTTTTGTTAATGTTCTATTTGAAATTTGAAAATGTGCAAAACAAAAAAGATCTGGAAAATTGAAAAATATTTCCAACGCATCAAGAACCAAGTCATTTGGATATCTCTAGCTCAAGATATGGCCAAAACACCATTCAGTGCTCATGTGACTTGATTTTTCTTCCATGTGTCAGTCCACCGACTTGCATGTGTATTATGTCGGCCTTCTGTTTGAAATTTAAACTTCTTCAAACAATACAAAATCTGATTCATTGAATAATCTTTCCAATGCCACAAGAATCAAGTCATTTGGATATCTCTAACTCAAGATATGAACAAAACATCATTCGGTGCTCAAATGAGTTGATTTTTCTTCTCTGTATTAGTCAACCGAATTGCATGTCAATTATGTTGGCTTTCTATTTGAAATTTGAATTTATTCAAAACATATGAAATGTGATAAATTAAGTCATCTTTCCAATGCCACAAGAATCAAGTCATTTTGATTTTTCTAGCTCAAGATATGTCCAAAAGAGTATTCGGTGCTCATGTCAGCTGCTTCCATTTGTCTTTCAAATTGCATGATGATTTGGACAACCTTTCACTTGAAATTTGAATTTCTTTAAAACATATGAAATGTTATAAATTGAGTAAGCTTTCCAAAGAATCAATAATCATGTCATTTGGACATTTATAGAGATATATATGACCAATTGATTGAACATTACTCATGTGTCACATTCCTTGGGTCAAACCTTGTTCTTAAACTTTGGTGCCTTTAACATGTAGTCTTCTCCTTAGCTTCAACACTTCATTTTAATAAGCCTTTTCTTGATTTTACAATTATTTCAATGATATTACTCTTGCAAATAAATAAACATGTTAGTAAATCTTAATGAATCAATGTGTATTGTTATCATCAAAATTATCATGTAGCCTTAGGGCTAACAATCTCCCCTTTTTTGATGATGACAAACCATTGATTGCTTTCAAATAATATCTAAAATAAAGAATGAAAATGAAATCAAGAATAAACAAAAAGAGAGCAAAGAGCAATTGTTATAAATACAAGCAATCCAACCATACCATTTCTCCCCCTTTTGTTATCATCAAAAAGATGTAATCAATTTAATTACTCCCCCTAAATATATTCTCCCCCTTAACATATGCTACCATTCAAAAATTATCAAAGAAAAATTAAGATATATCCAACATGCCTAATTCTCTTCTAATTATGCAAAATCTATCTTGACTAAGGGGTTTAGTAAATATATCAGCTAATTGTTTATCGGTGGGAACAAATTCTAAAGAAATATTACCTTTTTGCACATGATCTCTAATAAAATGATGTCTAATCTCTATATGCTTAGTCCTAGAGTATTGTATGGGATTTTTTGAAATGTTGATGGCACTTGTATTGTCACATTTGATGGGAATATGATCAAATACCATACCATAATCTTTTAAAATTTGTTTCATCCAAAGAGATTGTGCACAACAACTTCCTATTGCAATATACTCGTCTTCCACGATTGATAAGGCAATAGAATTTTATTTTGTACTAAACCATGAGACTAATGCATGTCCTAGAAAATGGCAAGAGCCACTAGTACTCTTTCTATCAAAAAGACTTCCAGCAAAGTCCGCATCGGAATAACTAATTAGATCAAAATTATCACACTTAGAATACCAAAGACCTAGATTTATGATTCCAAGAAGATATCTAAATATCCTTTTGACATGAGATTCCTTTGGACAAGATTGAAATCTAGCACACATACACACACTAAACATAATATCAGGTCTACTAGCAGTTAAATACAAAAGAGAGCCAATCATACCTCGATATTTTATTACCTCAACATCTTTTCCTTTCTCATCCTTGTCAAGCTTGGTTAATGTACTCATAGGTGTGTTATATGTCCTTGAATTATCCATGCCAAACTTATTGAGAAGATCACTTGTGTATTTACCTGATTAATGAAGATCCCATCTATTGATTGCTTGATTTGAAGTCCAAGAAAAAAATTTAATTCTCCCATTAAGCTCATTTCAAATTCTTGTTGCATGCACTTGAAAAATTCCTCACACATAGAGACATTAATAGCACCAAATATAATATCATCAACATAGATTTGAACAATTAATAAATCATCATTTTTTGTTTTAACAAAAAGAGTAGTATCAACTTTTTTCATTTCGAAACCATTATCAATGAGAAATTTGCTCAATCTATCATACCATGCTCTTGGTGCTTGTTTCAAGCCATAAAGTGCCTTTTTGAGTTTGAAAACATGGTTTGGAAAATCATGATTTTGAAAACCAAGAGGTTGCTCTACATATACTTCCTCCATAATGTAACCATTTAAAAATGCACTTTTGACATCCATTTGATATAATGTAAAATTTTTATAACATGCAAATGCACACAACATTCTAATTGATTCTAATCTAGCAACTGGTGCAAAGGTTTCCTCATAATCAATACCTTCTTCTTGATTGTATCCTTGAGCAACAAGTCTAGCTTTGTTTCTAATAATGGTGCCATTTTCATCTACTTTATTTCTAAAAATCCATTTAGTGCCTATAATAGAATGATTTTTGGGTCTAGGGACTAATTCCCAAACTTGATTTCTCTCAAATTGATTCAATTCTTCTTGCATAGCCAAAATCTAACTTTCGTCATTTTCGGCTTCTTTAAAAGATTTTGGTTCAAATTGAGAGACAAAAGCAAAATGATTACAAAAGTTCTTAAAAGAAGATCTAGTTTTCATACCTTGTGATGGTTCACCAATAATGAGATCTTTAGGGTGAGCTTTTGCATACCTCCATTCCTTTGGTAATTCTTGGGAAGAATCATTTACTTCCTCAAGCTTTTCTTGTTGAAGTTGTAATTCATCTTGGCTCTTTTCATCAAGCCTGGATTCCTTGATTTGCTTTCTATCTCAACAATATCATCATCTAAATTCTTTGAAGAAATCAACATTAGTTTCATCAAATTCAACATGCATAGATTCTTCAATAGTAAGAGTCTTTTTGTTAAAAACTCTATATGCTTTACTATGGTTGGAGTAGCCAACAAAAATTCCAACATCGGCTTTTGCATCAAATTTTCCAAGGTTATCCTTGGTGTTTAAAATAAAACATTTACATCCAAAAACTTTAAAAAATCCAATGTTGGGTTTTCTTCCTTTCCAAAGTTCATAAGGAGTTTTCTTTATTAAAGCTCTAATATGGACTCTATTGATTATAAAGCATGCGGTATTAACGGCTTCGGCCCAAAAATATTTTGGCAAATTATTTTCAAGTAACATGGTCCTAGCCATTTCTTGGATAGTCCTATTTTTCCTCTCAACAACACCATTTTGTTGTGGAGTTCTAGGTGAGGAAAAATTATGCTCAAAAGGATTTTCATCACAAAGATTTTCAAATACAACATTGTCTACTTCACCACCATGATCACTCCTAATGGACACAATAGAATACCCTTTTTTATTTTGGACTCTTTTTGCAAATTTTGAAAAAGCTTGTATGGCCTCATTTTTAGTTTTCAAGAATAATACCCAAGGGAATCTTGAATAATCATCCACAATAACAAAAACATAATACTTTCCACCAAGGCTTTGAGTTCTTGATGGTCCAAATAAATTCACATGAAGTAATTGTAGAGGTTTATTTGTTGAAATAAATTTCTTTTGTTTAAAAGAAGTTCTCAATTGTTTTCCAAATTGACAAACATCACAAATCTTATCTTTTTCAAATTTTATTTTTAGAAGATCATCACCTAAATCATTTTTAGAAATTTTTAAATTGTGTCCATGCTAGCATGACCTAGCCTTCTATGCCATAACCTCGCATCATGATTAACAATGGAATAATTTTCTACATGATTATTAACATCAATATCAATTGTATAAATATTACCACATCTATTACCAAAAAATAATATCTTATTGTTACTAACATTCTCAATGACACATCTATTAGGCTCAAAAGAACAAAATATCCCTTATCACACAATTGATTAATGCTAATCAAATCATGTTTTAAACCATGAACAAGCACAACATCTTTAATAATAGGTGAAGAAGGGTTACCAATATCATCATGTCCGATTATCCTTCATTTGGCATTATCACCGAATGTCACATATCCTCCTTTCTTCATGACTAATCTTAAGAACTTGGAGGCATCTCCGGTCATATGCCTTGAGCATCCACTATCTAAGTACCACTTGTGTTTGCCACTCCTTTGTCTCTACAATCAACATTCAAGGAGTAACTTTTTGGTACCCAAATGTTCTTGGGTCCTTGAGGGTTAGTTATGGTACTTTTTGGAACCCATATTTGTTTCAAATTAGGATTTCTCTTAATATAGCAAGAATGCACTTTGTGTCCTTTTCTTCCACAATAAGTACATGAATGATTAGGATTATTCCTAGAAGATGCATGAACAAAATAGTTTTTAAAATACTTTTGATTGTTATGAGTTTTATATCCTAACCCTCTTTCATCAAAAACAAACCTTTGGTTTTGTAACATAGAATTCAAATTTTTGTGCTTTTTGTAAAACTATCAACAATATTTCTTAAGTCATTATTTTCCTTTTTCAAAATAACATTTTCTTTCTCTAATTTATCAAAATCCTTTTATTTTAAAATCTCATTTTTAGTTTTTAAAAAATGTATTTGACTTTCCAAACTTTCAAAATCTTTTTGCTTTAAAATTTCATTTTCATTTTCTAAAGCTTCATTTATTTTCACCAACTCTTCTAATTGAGATAACATGATTTTTGACTTCTTTTTGAAAGCATTGATTTTTGAATTTTATTTATCAACTTGCACATGTAAATTTTGGAATGCTTCAAGTAATTCATCATATGAAAGCTTAGGATCATGGCTTAGAATACTTATCTCATTTTCTCTTAAAGCCATGAAGCACATGTTTGCCACTTTGCAATCTTCTTCTTCATTCTCCTTCAAGGTGATTTCATGAGTCATGAGAGAACCCATAAGTTCTTCTAATGGTAGTTTGGTGAGGTCCTTTGCTTCTTGAATTGCCGTCAACTTTGGCTCCCAAGATTTTGGTAGACACCTAAGAATCTTTCTCACCATTTCAACATTAGAATAAGATTTACCAAGAGATTTCAAACCATTGATAATATCCATAAATCTAGTAAACATTTCAGAAATTGATTCATCCGATTTCATCTTAAAAAGCTCATAACTATGAACTAGCATACTAATTTTAGATTCTTTAACTTGACTAGTTCCTTTATGAGTTACTTCAAGTGTGTGCCATATTTCTTGTGCCGTAGAACAAGTAGATATTCTATTAAACTCATTTCTATCTAGAGCACAATACAACACATTCAAAGCTTTAGCATTCAAACTCAATTTCTTTTTATCATCTTCACTAAACTCTTTAGGTTCTTTAAGCATGCATTCCCCATTTTCAATTTTGGTAGGAACAAAAAGTCATTCCAAAACAATAGACCACAAATCATAATCAAAAGATTTCAAGAAAATACTCATTCTATTTTTCCAATAAGAGTAATCACTTCCATTAAAAAATGGAGGTCTAGAGATAGAAAGTCCCTCAACATATGAAGTTGAATTAAAAGTTGCTATAGATCAAAAATCGATTAAGATTTAAAAAATTGAGCAACCTTGCTCTGATACCACTTGTTGACCCAGGTATGGCAACCCAAAGAGGGGGGGTGAATTGGGTTTTTATTTATAAAACTGATTTAGAAAACTTTTCTTGAAATATCAAAATTTTTCTTTTCTTTGAGAATAAAGGTGAAGAAGATGAAAATAGAATGCAATCAAGAGAATCAGAAAATAAAGAACAATCACAAGTGCAAGTAATGTAAAGAGATAGGGATAGAGAGAGTGCAAACTCAATTTACGTGATTCGGCAAACCTTGCCTACGTCCACGGGCTCCTAACTCCACGAGCTAAGCTTTCCACTAAGTTGTAGAAATTTTTACAACTTGCTTGATGAGCAACCTCACCAAGACTTTTTCCTTCAACTCTTGATAACACCATACCAAGAGTTCTTCTTGATGAACAACCTCACCAAGGTAACTCTCTTCAACTCTTGATAACACCACACCAAGAGTTCTTCTTGATGAACAACCTCACCAAGGCAATTTCCTTCAACTCTTGATAACACACAATAAGAGTTCTCTCAAGGATAACTATTATCCTTTATAAGAATATCTCACTCTCACCACAATACAAGAACAAAGATAATTTTTACAACAAAAGTATAACTCTCTTCAAAGAGTAGATAAAGAATATAAAAGCTCTCTAGACTTGATATTTCTCTTGTTTTTTGCTTGATAGATACTTCTCTTGCTCTTCCTGAATGCATGGGAGAAGGGCTCCTTTTATAGGCAAATGGGATGAACTTAATCAAGTGAAGACACCAACTCCAAATTTTCTGCCCACTATAAAAACTAAAATTTTGTCTGCTATTTTTGTCAATGTTGCGTTTGAAATTTAAAAATCTGCAAAACATAAAAGATATAGAAAATTGAAAAATCTTTCCAACGCATCGAGAATCAAGTCATTTGGATATCTCTAGCTCAAGATATGGCCAAAAAACCATTTGGTGCTCATGTGACTTGATTTTTCTTCTATGTGTCAGTCCACCGACTTGCATGTGTATTATGTCGGCCTTCTGTTTGAAATTTGAATTTATTCAAAGAGTACAAAATCTGATCCATTTAATCATCTTTCCAATTCCATAAGAATCAAGTCATTTGAATATCTCTAACTCAAGATATGGATAAAAAATCATTCGGTGCTCAAATGAGTTGATTTTTCTTCTCTGTGTCAGTCAACCGAATTGCATGTCAATTATGTTAGCCTTCTGTTTGAAATTTGAATTTATTCAAAACATATGAAATGTGATACATTAAGTCCTCTTTCCAATTCCATAAGAATCAAGTCATTTTGATTTTTCTAGCTCAAGATATGTCCAAAAGATTATTCAGTACTCATGTTAGCTGCTTCCATTTGTCTTTCAACTTGCATGATGATTTGGATAACCTTTCACTTGAAATTTGAATTTCTTTAAAACATATGAAATGTTATAAATTGAGTAATATTTTCAAAGGCTCAAGAATCATATCATTTGGACATCTATAGAGATATATATGACCAATTGATTGAACATTGCTCATGTGTCACATTCCTTGAGTCAAACCTTGTTCTTAAACTTGGGTGCCTTTAACATGTAGTCTTCTCCTTAGCTTCAACACTTCATTTTAATAAGCCTTTTCTTGATTTTACAATTATTTCAATGATATTACTCTTGCACATTAATAAACATGTTAGTAAATCACAATGAATCAATGTGTATTGTTATCATCAAAATTATCATGTAGCCTTAGGGCTAACAATTGGTATATATACACCTTTGGCCACATTTATTGGGGGCATGTAGAGCATTATAGTAGATATGAATGAAATGATAAATGTAATGAGTTACCAATACATTGAAAATTACATTGTAATGAGTTACCAATACATTGAAAATGTTTCTGAAACCAAAAAACAAAACATCAGAACCACTGGCTATCTAACTACTCTCTTAGCTCCAAGATTCCTTCTCCCTAATGTATTTACACTAGCTAATATATTTTTCTTTTCTTCTTTATCACAGTCATCATTATACACATTAACAATAATAACGTCATTTTTTACACCGTCAAAGGCATCCATCTCATCCTCTTCTACGTGTCAATCATCATCAAAATCTTCATCATCATAATCTAAATCATCATCCTCATCATCATAACCTTGCATACCAGTCGCAGCGTGTGGAAGGCAATCCTTAGTGATTGCTTTATCTCTCTTTATCACAATATGTCGAATGACTCTTTCATCTTTGTCTAAAGGTTCTTAAAATCATAAATCCATTTGGCTTCCAACTCGAAGTTCATTAAAATATAGTGGGCATTCTTGGCTTTTTGTACCTTGAATGGCAATCTTCAAAGATCCTAGAGTCATATAATCTCCATATTTTGCCTTTCTTCTCCCTAAAAAAATCTGTAAAATATGTTTTTCATGGATTATAAGGAATTAGTGCCAGAAAGAAGCAATTTCAAAGAAGAATAACTTCAAATTGAACTATGTGAAGTATCAAATGACCCGTTTATTGAACACTGATAAGCAATTTGTGAAGAGATAGTTCAGTATGGAAACATGAATCTTCTTTCTGAATGAAGCTGAATAAGGATAATTTAGGGGGTCGAAAAGCCACATAGCATAGACTTACGTTTCGAACATATTTTTAGATTTTTTTCACGACACTTCTAAAGAGAACAATTAAATTATTTATGGGATCATCCCAAACACACACTAAAACTGCCCCACTTCCTCGAAAATGGCATGAGAAGGAAGAAATGTAAAATGCTTGACTGCTTGATCACATCCAAGTAGTAGCATCATGGAGTACAACTAATGGTCAACTAAAGGGATAACAAAATCAATAGCATCCTAGGAAATCAAGCAAATAAATCTTTTCATGATGAGAAGCATCAAGTCTTAAAATATTATAATGCAGGCACACCTCATTCATGATGACAATAATAATAAATCAATAACTAGCAGTGTACAATACTGAACAATTATCAATACAATTACACTAAAAGAACTTAAAGAGTCAAAAAATTACCCTGAACTTTCTCATTCACACCCCCAACCTCTTCTGTATACTTCTCATGAATCAAATAAACCACTTCACGATGGCGTACTATAAAAACACAAGAAATGATAAGGCATAAGATATGTGCAACAAGCTCAATAAACAACAAACTAGTTAACAACCTTTCTCCTATCACATTTCCCTCTCAAATTATGGGCACAAAGTATGTACACCACAGACTTGTATTCTGGCACTCTATTTGTTGGTTGGGAAGACTTAATTCTAAGAGTAACACAATTCAACAGCAGCTACCTATCCTGGTTAAGCAAACCATTCAACATGGATCAAATATAATAAAACAACATTCCTTATATCACACTTTTGGCTTAGGCTTGGGCTATTCTTAGTGCTATACAATTAAGCTTAAGGCTAAGTTGAAGTTTGGATTGAAAATTGTGGTAAGACTTTATATTAGGCAAGATGAATAATATATAATTAATAGATATAGCCACCAAAATTACTAGTTAAATTCATTGACCTTACATTTTGCACATCTATGTTACGGTCAATCATGGTAAAATCTACTGCAGAGTATCCCTCTAATTCCTGTATTCTAAAACACAGCTATCAGTTAAGCATGAAGGTCAACTAAAAGTTCTTATCATAATTAAGTTATTAAAATTAAATCAAACCAAACATATATGGTTATAATGATATATAGAAAGCAGCCATTCAAACATAAACTAAAGTGGAAAGGGTTTTCGTGCTACATGGTCTAAGTATTACGATATGGCATATGTAAAAAAAGTCTCCAAATTGAGGTAATTTATTGCAAATAACTAAGTGAATGAACAAAATTTGAAGCTTTTCTTTTGGCTCTTCAAGTGATAAAGCTTATTGAAGTCAAAATTCATATTAACTACACTATTTACCATAAATTTAAAGCTAGAATTCATGCCACGAGAACTTTATTTAGATTTTATACCTTCTTCAAACACACCCATTCGCCTTCCTCGATCAACACATCTCAACCACTGCCAAATTGCTTCCTTAGAAATAGAAAGATTTTTCTGCCAACATGGCAGAGGCAAGTAGTGAAAAGAAGGCAGAGGTGAGAAGTAAAGTGACAGCTTCAAAATCGAGAAGCATATGATATGAAAAGCAAAGAGGTCGCATCAAAATAGAAGAGCAACGGTGGTGAGAAGCGACGGGGTGATGCCAGACATGAGAAGTTACAAAGGCGAGAAGAGGTAAGCTGTGAATTTTGTTTGATTTCTAGTTTTGGTATTTTCAGAATTGTTAAGGATATATAAGTACTTTCACTTGATAAGAAGGGTTAGAAATAATTAAATTAAAAAAGGGGGTTAGATATGTGAAGTGAATGCTGGAAGGGGTTATGTGGGGAAAATTTGCCTGTTTTATTAGCCTAAGACATAAAATAAAAATAGAGGGGGATTGAAGGGAAAACAAAAACAAAAACAGAGAGGCGTAGCAGTTGCCAACTTCCCTGTTTGACCATCGGCCGTTGGTCTTTGACCGTTGATTTTGGCCAATTTTTAGTGAGTCTCCGGCAGTAAAATATGTCATTTCGAAGCTTGTTCCATCGTT
This sequence comes from Boswellia sacra, assembly GCA_013180625.2. Classification (NCBI taxonomy): domain Eukaryota; kingdom Viridiplantae; phylum Streptophyta; class Magnoliopsida; order Sapindales; family Burseraceae; genus Boswellia; species Boswellia sacra. The sequence continues at coordinate 10,709 of SNVD02013226.1, forward strand.
TTTCTATCCATGTCCATCTTATCTCTGGATTCTTCATGGTTTTTACAGATCGAAGCTTGGAATCTGACAGCTTGCTCTTCATCTTTCATCCAAAATCCAGTGAGTTACCAATCAATATATACATCAATTTGAAGCTTGTCCCATATTCTTTCTAAGCATATCCTTTTTGTTGCATATTGATATGTGAAATTTGCAAATTAGAGAAAAATGAGTTTTGGTCACTTTTCATTATCCGACGACGACTTTCAATAATGTTTTCCAGCCATCAAAGAATTTATTAGAATGTTTCTTAGTCAAAGATGAGCTTAAATTCAGTGAGTGGATTATATTTCAAGATTTTCATATTTTAGTGCATTTAAATTCTTAGTTTTCTATATGATTTATATTATTAGTTAAACTAATTAATTGAGTTACTAATAGTTTTTATTGGAACATTAATTGTTGTTAGAATAAATGATGAGTGATTATTCTATTTTGAAAATAACGATGTGTAAGGTATTAATTTTTAGATAAAAAGATGTTTATGGGTAGTGCTAATAAACTAATGTTTGAGTATCTAATAAATGTTGTTTTGTTATGTTTGAGTGTAATAGCAAAATGAATTAAAGTGAGATTTATAGAATGAATATATGTAATATGTTAATGGAAGTAAAAAGTTTATTGATGGTTAGAAAATAGACATTTTATAATTACATGAATTGATATAGTAAATAGAAGCATTTAGTTATTTTCTTTTGAATGCACACACACACTCACACACTCACACAAACACATATATAAAAATATGTTTTGATTTTAGAAACATGTGAGTGATCGTTGGTTGGTTGGTTTTATGCTCAAATTAATAGCAAAATTTGTGGTGAAAAGTCTTAGAAATTAGAATTTAGCATTTCTGCAGGGGTGAAAGTATAAAATTTTGAAACTGTCCAGCAATAGTGGGTAAAATGTACATTTTAAAAATTGTTCCAAAATTTGCAGGGATATGAATGCGAAATCTAGAATTTTTGGATATTCAAGATTTTTTATTAAAATCATGATTTTTAAGATTTTGGAAGCTTTGAGATTTTGAATTTAAATTTTTGAAAATTAGATAAGTTTTGAAGCATAATTATGTGAAAGGAAATTTATAAAGGAAGTATGAAATTTGAAAATGATAGAGAATCCATGACTTGTGTTAGAATATGTTAGGATTTGAATATTTGAAGTAATATTAAATATAAGTTAAATGATTTATTTTGATAAGTTTTCTAATGATCGAAAAGTGTTAGTGTACATGGTATTGAAATCTTTAGTTGAATTCCTTATTATCATGAACTGCATGTCACAAGAATAGAATTAAAGTATATAGTTTTATCTAATAGATTTTTATTACCATGTGATTAGTTTTACTAAAAAGTATTTTATTATATTATTTGAAAGCATAAATTTTCTTGAAAAGCATGATTTTGTAAATAAGCTCATTACAAGATTATTTGTGACTTTAGAAATTATTATGTAATATGGTTTTGAAGTAAGAAAAGGATCTTATTGTGAAAAATGTTTTTGAGATAGAAATTAGTAGAATTAGTTCCTAGATAAAACAAGAAGCATATTTAGTTTGATTTAGTGATGTTGATTTAGCATTTCATGGATTTTAAGTAATTCAAATATTTTTAGTTTTAGTTTGCATCAATTCTTCAGAGTTTGATACGTTGCAAAAAAGGTAAAGTTTTAGTTTATGAGCATTTTTGAAAAACTAGTTTTAGCAAAGATAAAAAAAATTTAGTAGCATGATACTAAGCTAGTACCCAGATATTCAAATAATTATACAAATAGACAAATATACAGATAAAGTTCTTTGGGACTCATTCAGATATAGATAGAGGCTTTGGGTCATGTGATTTGGGTCTAGCCCTTTAGGGGTAGCTCTAGCATGCGAATGATTAGTAGGCCTGTGTGATGTTAGATCTCCCTAGGTATGATCAGTTATCAGATACACTACCAAGGCAATTTAGATCTCGTCAGGTAGGATCATTTCAGCAATTATTAGATTTATCTGCTTGTGCGATGTTAGATCTCGCCAGATGTGACTAGTTAAATAGTTATTAGATTTGTTTGCCTAATGCGATATTAGATCTTGCCAAGTATAACCAGCTAACTTCTGGGGTACTTGTTTAGTATAATCAAGAGTTTTAAATACATTTATATTAGTTAGCTTGAGAAAAGAAGTATTTTTAGCAAATTTGCATACACGTTTGCAAATCCTTGAGAACAACACTTATGTTAATAATTCACGTAGAGTTAGCAACTCCATTGTTTTGTAGTCCTATGGAAGATAAAATCATAGCAGATTTATTCACAGAAGTTGTTTGAGAGAGGATTTCTATGAAAATTATGTTTTTTTCTTTTAACTAGAAGTTGAACAATGGTTTTAGCGTAAATATCGTGAGCTTTGTTTCATGTGATTGAGAAATTATAATCTTTTTATTGTTTTTAAGGTGTAGAAGCAAGCAGAAATTTGAAAAATGTTAATCAAGAGCTTATTTGTTTTAAAATTTTATGAAAGATTTGATGATATTTTCGACATGTATGACAACTTTTCCTAGGTACAAATGAGTTAAGGTTTCTAGTAAGTAATGTACTATATGATTTCTAGATTTTTTGTAAACAATCTTTTTGATAAGTTAGAAAAGAAAATATATTGTTTTCAGAATGAGAAGAATGTGTTCCAAACAGTTTTATATTGTTTATGTTTAGTGTATATTTATATATTCTTCTAAAGGAAAAGATTGATGTGCAGTAATATGTAGCATGTTATGATACGGGATTAGGTACGGGTTTTAAGTAAAGGTAAGTGTGTGATCTGCTTATATAATTTAAGAATGTTATGTTATCTTGGCAATGAAGTTAAAGATTTCGATAAAATATTTTCTTTATAATGAGTTAAGAAATTATATATTTATTTTACAAGAATGAAGCTTATAAAGAAAATTTGAGAAGAAATAGTTTTTTATATGTTTTCCTAGAAAGAAAAGTATACTTTTCTTTTGTAAGTGATTAAATATCATGATACTTTAAAAGAAAGTTTTATTCAAGAAATGAGTTTCTAAAAAGAAAGGAATAAGTATTTTATGTTATAAAATTATATCCGCTCACTGTGCCTCTAGCTCACTCTTTTTCTATTCTTTTCCCACTACAGGCTTGGTGCTAAGCTGTCTCTAACGTTATGGAAGACCACACGATGTATAGCAAGTTTTTATTCATTAAAAGTATTTCATTTTTATTTATCATAGTATAACTTTATCTTTTAAGTTTGTCGAGTATGAGATTAAATTTATCATTTAGTATGATTTTGATTTAAGTATGTGAAGAGTTTGAGACCTAGTGATATCATTTTAGACAACTGTTGTGATTGCTGAGGACAAGAGTCCTAGAAGAAGATGAGTTGAGCAAAATAGTTTTGAAATTGTTCTTGAAAGAATTTACAGGTTGGTTAAATTAGTAAAAACAGAAGAAACTCTGTCGGGTTTTCATAAATTAAAAAAAAAATACAATAGAGTATTTTTAGAATTTTGTATAAAAGATATAAATTGGAAATACTTTATTATAATTTTTTTTTATCTAAGTAGTGCCACATCCCAAAATAGGATTATCTCCCAAGTATAAAAGTGTCGAAGTACTAAACCCGGTAAGATCGAGATCAATCCACGAGGAAGGGAATTTAGCAGTACAAACTATAGAATGAGAGAATAAGATATGAATAATGTAAATAAATAACAAGATTATATTAACAAATAAAATTAAAGATGGTAGGCGATACTACCGACCATTCAAATGTAAAACAAAAATAAAATGTGATAAAACTATCCATGGAAATAGGAGGTAAAACCTACAATAGCAAATAAAAGAATAAGTTCATAAACAATAAATAAGAATACTTAAATTACACAAGTAAGAGGAATTAACACAATAATAATGAAAGCTAAGGTTAGGGGATCCGCCCTTGATATATCAAATAAGCATAGACAACCCAATTATAACTCAATTAGAATCCACACATCAAGGAGGTTCCAATCGAAAGGTATGTCATTTAAGCCTATTTTAGTTATGTGAATTATATTTGTTTCATTATCAATATTTATACCACCTCTTATAAATGGGTTCAAATATCTAATGTGCCAATCACCATATGTCTACAATAAATCAAGGTTCCTAACTAGATTTGTGTCGGTAAGGCAGAACCATATGACATCTAGAAAGGATCCAAGCATTTGATGTACCAAGGATTGTCTACAATGGATCAAGACCTTCATTTTACAAGTGGTGTCAAGATTGATTAAGGAAATAAATATAAATCATATAAAATAAATAACAAAAGATTATGATTTTTGAGCACATATTAAAGGGTTAGACGATTCTTATTCTCATATCAAGGGTTTCACCTTTTCACCTTAGCAAAAGAGAATTTAGCAAGACATTATATAAGAAAGAAAACAAATTACAAGAAAAAGAAGATTTATTAATAACATTAAGAGAACAAACATCAGAGAGAAAATACAATAATAAGGTATCCCATCCAAAGCCAAGATGCTCTAACGGGTCACAATGCACCTCTATTTATAGATACATTTGGGGGCAAAATTGTCAAATACAAAGAGACAATTGTAAACTATCTTGTTGACAATTTGGATCATCATGTGTAATGACTTTGACCACCAATTTTGACATCGAATTATTTAGAATTTTGATTACATGTCTTCATAAAAGTTGTACATATTTCTCTCAGCTTTCTAGAACATCTTGATTCATACAATTTCGATACGTATATCAAGAGATATGATAAAAATACGAAGGCATGGTTAGGTTAGACTAAAACTGCAGATGGGTTCACTTCAAGCCCATTTTTAGTCCACTAAGAGCCCGAATTTGATGATGCTCATGAAACACTATCTTGTAGATAATTTAATCAGCTTTCTAAAAAATTAAAATTTGCACCAGTCTAATCTATAAATAGAAAGTTATGCCTATTTTATCAAACCTGCAACAAAAACTGAAATTAAGATAAACCTAATTCAAAAAATGCAAAGACTACAAATATGCTTAAGTTGAGGAATTCAATGACACTATTAATGCAATATGATAAATTAAGCTCTTGTTAAGCATGCATATTTAAGTGTTCATCACAACCCCCAACCAGCTTATTGCTAGTCCCTAGCAATTAAAGCATTATTATTTAGAAGTGATTTATAGAATTTTACATCCAATGTGGCTATTATTGTACTTTTCTTGATTCTATCCAAATAAACAAACTCTCAACATTTTTTTAAAAGAATCATGTACCCTTCAGTCAAGATATTAACAAACCTTGTTTTTGTATTCAGTCGACACATGACTATGAAGCTTTTTAGAAAGAAGTCATATCAGTTCTAATATTTGTTAAGGCTCCTTAGGCAAGGGGCATTCATTCATCATTATTTTTTATATTATTATTATTATTATTATTATTATTATTATTATTATTATTATTATTGAAATAATGCATCTTTAACCCATGTAGCGAGCCTTAGGCTAATGACTTCCAAACTAGTTGGCCTTAAGGCATTAGGTATTAAGGCACCCCTACGAGCTTAACGACTCAGGTTGCCGATGTTTAATTTTTACTTAGAACTTGTGGATAGTGCAATGTTCAATCCCCTTAAGCTTTCTCCTTAATCCATGTAACGAGCTTTGGGCCAATAGCTCCCAAACTAGTTGGTCTTACGGTATTAGGTGTTGAGGCACCCCTCGAGCTTAATTGCTTGAATTAAGGAGGCTACGAGACCAAATTTATCCAAAATTGCTTTTTTTTTTCCTTTCTCTTTTGTCTCTTCTTTTTTTTTTTTTTACTTTCCCCTTGTTTTTGTTGTTATCCTAAGTCAAAAAAAAAAGAACTCAAATATTGCAACATTTCATTTTGCAACCCATAATCATGTATCAAAGTATATATGTGTGTGAAGAAAGATTCATGAATACTTACTTAATGAGTGCATGAGCAAACGGTTTATTAAATGATAAAGTTGTGAGAGTTCATAGATTTGAATAATTCAAAGTGAAGTGAATAAGACAACCTCATTATAAAATTCAAAAATCAAAACTAAATAATATCAAGTGAGCTAAAATGAGTCTTCAAAAGTGTAAAACCAAAACAAAATGACAAATTAGTTAAAATGGGTTTCAAGAGTTCAAAATGACCCTATTTACTCTGCCATTCTTGACCCAAAATGCGTCTCAAGAGGAATTGATCTCCTTGCACCGCCCTCTGAATCTAATTACTAACTCGATTCTTTTTTTTTTTGAAAATTGCAAAAAGAAAATATAAGACACACTTAAGTCTACTATCCTTCCCCCCCAACTAAATGAAACATTGTCCTCAATGTTTAAATGTAGAGAGATAAAGTACAGGAGACATTACCTAAAGCTTCAATTATTCAAAAGAGACAACCTGAAAGACACGTAAAAGACACGTAAAATAAAATCCTACAAATAAAATAAAAGACAAGAAAAATTAAACGGAGATACAGATCCAATTTACACTTTTTGTTTTGTCCCATTGACCAATTCATTTGAGTTATAGCTGGGTCAGGTTCATACTTGAATGCTTGTAATTTGTTAAGTAATTCACTAGCAGTAGTGGTAGAAACAAGGATCTATCGCACCAAATAAGGGATAAAATTCTGTTCTACAGCTGCATAACAAAACTTATCAAAGGATTAAAGAAATTTTTAACATTCAACAAACCTATGGGTTTTTTATACAGATTTAGTTGGGCCCAAGAGGCAATTTAAAAAATTTCTTTGAGAGTGCCAAAGCCACCTGGTAAAGCAATAAAGGCATCCGAATTGATAAGCATATATGTCATGCGTTCATGCATAGAGGAGACCTGTAACTCCTGCCCAACCATTTTTCTAATGATATTTTCTACAGCCAAAGCTTTAGGAATAACACCCAAAACTTGAATGCCTCCTACGAGTGCAGTTGTTGACACACAACCCATTAACCCGAGGCTACCTTCCCCATAAACCACATTAATCTTTCTTTCACTAATAACCTATCAAGATAATTTGCTACTGCTACAAACTCTTCACTTTTTTCAGGTCGAGATCCACAAAATACATATATCTTTTGGATTCGATGTTTTGAGGTTCCCTCCATGTGAATGCAACTCTCTAACTATATGTGTAAAGTGAAGAACAAGAGATGTCATATTTATGGAGTATAAAAAGGTATTCTAATGATGACATCTATATAGGTAGCTTGGCTGTTTGTTGAAAAAGTTTCACAATAAAACATAGAAATTAAAAAAAAAATGATAGAAATAAGATAAAATAAATGCACAAGTCAATCGAAAGATATAAATTCAAAAACGACAGCTATAAGGCATAAAAATTTAAAAATGATAGCATACATGCATATGTACAGGTAGTTGTGACTATGGCTCACATCTTCCTCTGGTTGTACGTTTAGAAACCGCTTAAACACCTTTTATGAGTTAGGGATATGCTTCCCATGTAGTTTTCTTATAAACTGGCAAACAGAATCGTTTTGAGTCAAATTCCTGAGACTGTAATGTGCCTGCTCTTCTCAAAATTGTGTCCATAGTTTCAAAATTTCACACTGCACAATTCTACAAGAGTGCGTCTCAAGAGTCAATTGGATATTATCCAAAGACTCCCTATTCTGTCCTTTCTTAATGAATTGTAGCTTATCCTCTCGACTGTTAGACAAATATTCCAAGGAGCGGCAACGCCGGTTACAAGTTCATGTTGTACATTTGCGACAAACTTGTAACCTTTTCGCTCTTCACGTTTTGGAATAAGAGCTTTTTCCCAAACCTAGCATGTGAGAAACAAGATCATCTGAAAATTCACAAGAAAATCAAACCTTGGTTTAAATTAACCATTTTAAATCAGCAGGAATACCCCTGCGCATCAAAATCCTTAGTCTTTCTACCCGAGCTTTGTAAATTTTAAGCAAATCATTTTGAGGAGGAGAGGAAAAACGTCTGTGCAGATTTGAGAGAATGGTATCCATGTGAAGAAAATGAGACAGACGAAAAGAAAATGAATGCAGGGTGAGCAACAATTTTTAGGGACTGAAAAACCGACTTTATAAGTCACGTAGTACTGTATCCGCTGCTTGACTGGGAAATAAAAACACACAATAAAAGCACATAAAATAAAATAAAAACAAACTACAAATGATAGCAAAAATCAAGAGTAAAAATAAAAATGAAAATATGGCACAAACAAATAAAATTTGATCGATCGTGATAAAAAAAGGCCAAAAGAAGAATCTCTTCAGAAGTAATTTACCATGGTCAAAAATATGTCATTGAGGTGGTACCTCTTTTTTTCCTTTATTTATGAGAATGGAAGAGATTACCATTGCCTTAGTTTGTTTGTCCTTGAAGCATGCATTCCTTAGTGTGGATGTTTCTTCCTACCTTTTTTTAAAACATGGCTCCCAACTCTTAATCTCCTTCACCTATACAAAATAAAGTAATAAAAATTCTTTGGAAGTAATGGGCTCTAGTAGCATACTTGGTTCAAATGAACTGGTTAAACTGATTTCTGAAGGACTTAAAAAATTCCCATTTTGAATATAGTCCTCCACATTAGTTTTAATCCTATTAACTTCCTCATTTTCATCATGCTTGAAAAATTCATTAATGTCAAAATTTTGGTTAAGTTCCTTTGCATGATGAAATGAGGGCATAAGTGAGGATTCGGTCTTTTCCTTGTTAGGTGTAGGTTTATTAACCTCTTCCGTACCCTTTGGGATTGATTCATCATCTTTCTCATAAGGGTTAAGAACACGTTCTTTATCAGCCTTACCATTGTGAAAAGTAGTGGCCAAATCTTTGTCCAGATGTTGGCCACTTGAATTACTCACATGTGGATTAATGAGGTTTGGCTCTAGTTAAGATGGAAACTCACCTTTCTCATGAGTACTTAGTGAAAATGCAATTTTTTCAAGAGCATCATTCAAGTTTGTCATTGTCTGAACAGTTTGACTATTAAAAGCCCCTTGCTTTGCAATGAATGAATCTAATGTTTCTTCAAGATCCTCATAAGGTGCATGATCATGAGATTTTTAAAAATTTTGATATGATTGAAAGGGAGGTTGGGAAGATTGCGCATTGTTATTATTCCTCCAATCAAAACTAAAGTGATTTTTCCATCCAAACTTACAGTTTTGTGAGTAAGGATTAGGATTTGACCTTTGAAAAGTATTCAAGGCATTGGCTTGTTCATGGAGACATTCTCTGAAGGTAGGCAAAGTGGGGCACTCATCAGTAGAATGGTCATTATCATTACAAATATGACAGATAATTTCTTATATAGAATTCAATTGACCACTTTTTTTTTATTTCTAAAGCCTCGACTTTTCTATCTAGGGATGCATATTTGGCTTGAAAGTCATGATCTTCACTAAGGTTGTAAATGTGTCTACTTGATGTCGAGGGTGGTGCTTTGCTTGGTACCTCATAGGTGCCAGCAGTGTCTCAATTTTGGGCTTTGTCTGCTAATGAATCTAGGTAGTTAATTGCTTCATCAAGATCTTTATCTCCAAATTGTTCGTTAAATATTAGATCTACTAGTTGCCTATCTTGAGGTGTTAACCCTTCATAGAAGTGTGCAACTATTCTCCAAGTTTCAAAACCATGGTGAGGACAGGTATTATGTAATTATTTATTCCTATCTCAACATTGGTTAAAGGTTTATCCTTGTTTTTGAGTGAAAGTGGTGATTTGTCTTTTAAGAGAATTTGTTCTATGGGTAGGAAAATTTTTTTTCAAAAATTATTGTTCCATCTCATCTCATGAGCTTATGGAACTTGACCTCAAATTTTGTAGCCATGTTCTAGCTTTATCTTTTAAAGAAAAAGGAAAAAGCTTTAACCTAATGGTGTTTATGCTACAATTTGGGTCACTGTAGGAGTTACACACCTCTTCAAAGATTTTTAAGTGTGAATATGGGTTCTTCATATCAAGGCTATGAAAGGTGGGTAAAAGTCGAACGAAACTTAGTTTGAAATTGAAATGGATTGCATCAAGAGGAGAAACTACACAAGATGGTGCACTAGTCCTTACCGGATTCATGTAATCTCTGAGGGTTCTTAGTTGGTTTTGGTCATTTTGTTGGGAACAATTATCCTCTTCATCTGTAAACCTTTTCACTTGATTATCGGCCATGTTTTCTAAGGAAGATGATGTTTTCGTAACAAATCTACTACTAGATGTTCATGACCAAATTTTCATGCAAATTTGAAAGAGAAAAGAAAAGAAAAGATAAACACACAACAAAAAAAAAATTAAGATCTAAAATGAGAAAAGAGAATACTTACAATTTTGCACGACAAATTTTACCTTCGCCAGCAATAGTGTCAAAAACTTGACACATCTGAAAATAGGATTATCTCTCAAGTATAGGAGTGTCGAAGTAATAAACCCGTTAAGACCGGGGTCAATCCACGAGGAAGGGAATTTGGCGGGACAAACTATAGAATGAGAGAATAAGATATGAATAATGTGAATAAATAACAAAATTATTTTAACAAATAAAATTAAAGATAGCAGGCAGTACTACCGACCATTCTAATGTAAAACAAAAATAAAAGGTGATAAAACCAACTATGAAAATATGAAGAAAAACCTACCACAGCAAATAAAAGAATAAGTTCATAAACAATAAACAAGAATACTTAAATTACAAAAGTAAGAGGAATTAATACAATAATAATGAAAGCTAAGGTTAGGGAATCTGCCCTTGATATATCAAACAAGCATAGACAATCCAATTATAACTCAATTGGAATCCACACATTAAGGAGGTCCCAATCGAAAGGTATGTCATTTAAGCCCATTTTAGTTATATGAATTATATTTGTTTCATTATCAATATTTATACCACCTCTTATAAATGGGTTCAAGCATCCAATGTGCCAATCACCATATGTCTACAACAAATCAAGGTTTCTAACTAGACTTGAGTCGGTAAGGTAGAAACATATGACATCTACAAAGAATCCAAGCATTTGATGTGCCAAGGATTGTCTACAATGGATCAAGACCTTCACTTTACAAGTGGTGTCAAGATTGATTAGGGAAATAAATATAAATCATATAAAATAAATAACAAAAGATTATGATTTTTGAGCACATATTAAAGGGTTAGAGGATCCTTATTCTCATATCAAGAGTTTCACCCTTTCACTTTAACAAAAGAGAATTTGGTAAGACATTATAAAAGAAAGAAAATAAATTACAAGAAAAAGAAGATTTATTAATAACATTAAGAGAACAAACACAAGAGAGAAAATACAATAATAAGAGATCCTAGCCAAAGCCAAGATGTCCTAATGGGTCACAACGCATCTCTATTTATAGAAACATTCGGGGGCAAAAATGTCAAATTACAAAGGAACAATTGTAAAATATCTTGTTGACAATTTGGATCATCATGTGCACCGATTTTGACCATCAATTTTGACACCGAATTATTTATAATTTTGATCACATATCTTCATGAAAGTTGTAGATATTTCTCTCAACTTTGTAGAACATATTGATTCATATGATTTGGATATGTATATCAAGAGATATGATCAAAATACGGAGGCATAGTCAGGCTGAACCGAAACTGCAGATGAGTTCACTTCAAGCCCATTTTTGGTCCACTAAGAGCCTGAATTTGATGATGCTTATGAAATACAATCTTGTAGATAATTTAATCAGATTTTCAACAAATCAAGATTTGCACCATTCTGATCTATAAATAGAAAGTTATACCTATTTTACCAAACCTACAACAAAAACCGAAATTAAGATAAAGCTAATTCAAAAGATGCAAATACTACAAATATGCTTAAGTTGAGGAATTTATTGACACTATTAATACAATATGATGAATTAAGCTCTTAGTAAGCATACATATTTAAGTGTTCATCAAGTAGCTCAGCAGAAGGGTAGCGAGTTAGTTGTTTGAAAAGTTGTTCTCTTAGCAAATAGTTTTAGGCATGATTCGCTCGTGGAGTTAAGGGAGGGTCATGTCATTATGGGATGAAAATATTTAGATGTTAATTGACATAGTTTATAACAAATTTAATTTTGTTGTAGAAAGACTTTATTAGAAGTTTGACATATTTAAAAAATAAATAATAAAGAAAAGAAAAGACATCTTATTATTATTCGCTAAACTAAACTAACTATTTCTTATAACAAAAAGATCATGAGAAAAACCTTAGAAGATGGACCCATGTTTTATCCACCATAGCTTTACTATAATCAATGCAAGATCAGATATTCTTAAGTTATCTTTAACTACTTTTAATAGGTGCTTCAAGACCTCTATATATAGAGAGAGTCTGTGGTACCCCGGAGGCAATGCCTCTAGGCCAATCAGGGAGCGAGTATTCAGCACGTGCGCTAACGTGGCACTCCTTGATTGGCCCAGAGACATTGCCTTTAGGGTATCACAAACCCTCTCCTATATTGTACTCATGCTATTACATATCTTTGATAATGGGGTCTTAGCTACCACATTAGTTATAACATAACGATTAAATTTTATTTTTTGAAATTTAAATTATTTTTATAATAAAATAATGATTATAAATATAATTTTTTTAAAAAAATTATAGAATTAATATAAACCATACATATCATGTAATAGTAAAATTTTTATATAATTATAAGTTCATAAACAAATTTAAATATTTGTAATTTCAAGTTCAGTCTATTGTACAATTTATTTATGATAACCTAGAGTCAATTAGAAATAATGATTCCAACATAATTATTTGTACAAATATTTTTAATTATTATTTTATTTTTATAACAATAATTATTTTTAAATAATAATAACAAAATGATAACATAATAAATTTATTTTTTATAAAATTTAAATTATAATATTTTAAAATGAGTGTTTTCTAGCTTATTCTTCTTCTCAAAAAAAGTTTTCACAAAAAATAATAATAACAACAAAATTTGCGGAATTTTTTCTGCCTATTTGAAAATGATCGAAATAATACATTTATGTTTATTTTTAGAATAGTGATATAAAAATGAGAGATTCTGCTCAATCCCTACATTTTTTCTCACTAGATTTTATTTTTAAATACAAAGCATTAAAAATTTTAAATTAATCATATTTTCTCATTAAACAATTAATTCCCAAATTGCCTTTTAATTTTATATTTTAGCTTTTATTAATATCCTCTTAAATTATTTAAAGTCCTAAATAAAGATTTCATTAGTTTGTAAAGAGTTTTGGGTATCTGTTATGAACCAGTTAATTTCTTATTAGAGGCATAATGTCTAAGGGAGAATTGATTTTGATCTAGTATAGAATTTCACATTTTAGGAAGCAAAAACTGATTTGATATTACCTTTGATGCATATAAAAACTTTTAGTTCTCTTCTAGTTGGCGCTGCAAATTGAAACTCCCGAAATGCAGGATATAGTGTTATTGGTCACATACCTTATTAGGATTTCTGTTACAAACTTTAATTGAATTTCTTTGCTTCCTAATTATTTGAGAAGTAGGCTTTTGCAAAGTTGCATTTTTTTTATTATTTTTCTTTCTTTGTTGGGACCAAAGAATGGGGTTTACAGTGTTTATGATTTTTGATACAAATATTAGAATCTTTTATGTCATTTTTTAGTAATTTTATTTAAAGGATTTTAATAAAAAAACCTTAAAATGGGGTTTATAGAGCAAATTGGTGGGGTTAAAGAGTACATTATTACAAAAAATCCTACAACATCGGATGCCAGTTAAAAGAGTCCAGCCCACCCAGGCCCACAAAACCCAAATCTCAGACAATATTTCCGAATATTATTCGCCTTGTCCGAGTAAAATAAATGAAATCTCCAACGGCTATATCAACGGTTTAAAAATCTTCTGCTTTCCCTCTCCTCACGCTCTCACATGCACTCGCCATAACCAAAGCACCTCTTCAACTACACGCTCCTTCACCAATATCTCTCTCTCTCTCTCTCTAAAGCAATGGAAGAGGACATTCAGATCGACGGCGGAGAGCCGCTCGGAGACGACTTCTACGAGAAGATTGAAGCCCCCAAGTTCGTGGACCTCACAGCACCCGATCGCTTCCGCCCTTCCTACGACGATCGCTACTGGTTCTGCCTCCGCGTTGGTCCGTCCTTCATTCTCTCCCTTCTCTATAATCCCAAATAAAAAATGACGTCAGACCGCAATTTTATGTTCATTTTCTTTTTTTTTTGACTTGACTTGAAGTGGTTTTAAACTTTGTTTAGGATGTGATCGGAAGCATGAAGAAGAGATGGACCCTGAAGAGATCAACAAGAATTTTGTTCTTCGGGTTCGTTGTCTTTTGTTCCTTCTCTGAATTTCATTTGGGTTTTGTGGATACTGGAGTAATGAGTGATGGAATTTTGTGCAGGTGATGGCAGCAAGGAGTCCAAATGTACGGCTTAGGAAAGCTTTGTATGGGAAGGATTCAAGGTATATGAGAAGAATTGTGAATGAGATTTAGTTCATCTTAACCTGAGTTGTTTGTTTCAGTTGTTAACTAATTGATCTAAAGGCATTTAAGTTGACTCAGTCAAGTCTGATATCCTTAAGTAACAATTTCGCCAAAAAAAAAAAAGAAGAGTCTGATATTGACGTTTAAGTCCATTGCAAGTAATTTGTAGGTTTCTATCTGTTTAGATTACCCTGAAGAGTTTTTGTGGTTGTGTGGGGAAATTTTAAATCAGTTTGTTTAATTTTGTTATTTTTGTTTTGGTTTTGAAATTGCAGTAACTGTTTTTTTTTTTTTTTTTTTGTTTATTTGTCAGTGCAAACGCGAAATGCCCACTCACGGTTCCAGCGAAATCTTCCAAGTCCAGAATGTCAAGATTGGCTCTCATCTCCTCAGTGTCTAAAAAGATGGTTGACGGTAAAGTCAAAGGCAGAGTTCTTCTTCCTAAGCAGGGTGGAACTCCAAATGCGAAGGACAAGCAATCATCTATTGCTGCTAAGTCTCTGACCACTCCAAGGAACAAAAAGCGCCTATCGAATCATGGTACATTTCAAAGTGTTAGGAATCCGAAACCAACGTCCATTGCAGTGCCAAAGAATAGAATTGTGGCCAAAGCTCTGGTGTTTCATTCGCCAAAGAAGACAGTGAAAATAAAGACTTCTCAAGAGTTGACTACTCGTATGAGATCGCTATGTGCAGGGATGAAGAAGCTTGAAATTACTAGTGGAAAGAAGCCTGTATCGAGTTGTAAGAAACCATTGCTTGTAGATGCTCCAAGAAAGCAATTTAGAGGCAGAGAGGTCAAAAGCCGGGTCTATGATTCCTTGCGCTCTCAAAATTGCAGAGGAAAGGAAGCCAAATCTTCAAAATGTTTGAAGAAAAAGGATAAGGAGCTACCGATAGCCTCAAATCCTGTTTCCTGTGAAGAAACCGAAAATGACTCCAGTGACATGGAGATTGAAGGGAAATCAAGAAACTGTTCTTTGGATGTATGCTCAACATCAGAAACTTCTAAGAGTAATGAAAGAAACGAACATGAAGAATGTTTGGTGACTCCCAAGGTCGAGAATGAAGGAAAAGCTATATCAGACTCCTCGGGAAGTGACAAAAACCTTCTCTTAAGTTGTGGAGAGAAGAATACAGCAGAGAATGATGTCCCTTTCCAAACTGTAAATGGAGAGGGCAGTAAGACTGAGGAAGGAAGTGATTCTGAGAAGCAAATTAAATCAAGTCCAGAGAAGCGGGTCATGGCTGAAGTCAATGAGAGTAGAAAAGAGAATCCAACTGATGATAAAGAAAATGATGGTGGAGTCATGAATGAAGATAACAAGGAAAATGGTTCATCTTCTGATGTTAACAGGTGCAGAACTCTTGCTGATTTCAGATGTTTTTATCTTGGCACACTTCTTTATTTAACAACAAATAATGAAGTATTTTTGTGTGAAATGATTGCAGAAACCTGAATCAGAACACCAGCCATATGGAAAAGAAGAAAACTCATGGCAAGCATGAAACTTCTAAAAGATTTCAAAGAGTGAGTTCCTTACTAGAATATCATATAAATTTGTTTTGGCATTAGTGTTTAAAATTGGTTTGGCTCATTTTAGTTTCTTTGTAATTTATAGAAATATTTGAAAATGATGCAGGTCAATAAAGGAATGAATATAAAATCTAAAGGGAGCTCCACTACTGCTGTCACATGTTCTGAAGGGGTGAACCATACAAAACCTAAGCTCACAAATCCCAAGCCCTTTCGGCTAAGAACTGATGTATGCAAAATTTTTAAGGCCAACTGAATTTCAAAGACAGAACTTTGGTAGTATATCTGTTGACTTTTGTGTCTATTGCAGGAAAGACAAATCCTTAAGGAGGCAAACCTGGAAAAGAAACTTCACCGCAATGAACCTCTAAAGGAAATAACACCAATTTCAAAGATTCCAGATGGAAATATGCAGAGAAGACATCAGAATGCAGTTGTCCAAGTGAGCTTTTCAAAATGAGAATATGTTTATTTCCCATTATGGTATCTTACAAAGCTCTATACTTTGTTTCTGAATACAGAGAAATGGGAAGTGCCTTGATCAAATTGAAAGTGCTAGTGATGCACATGAAGGCAGTGAAAGTGAATCTGACAAAACAACACAAAAGGATAAACCTGTGAGTATTTTTCCTAAGAAGAGAAAGAAAAGAAATATGTCAGCATCTGGACTAGTTAGTGCTTCTTAATTGCTGTTTAATTAGAAGTTTGGCTAAAATTCTCCATGGCTGCTGTAACATGCAGCAAAGGATGGCAAGTTCTTGCTCACAGACGCCAAAACAAGCTTTAGAACGAGAACAATCCACAACTCCTCAGAGACAAACGTCTGAGGGAAGCTTTAAAAGGACTAAATCACCATATATGAAACAACCGGCGAAGTCTCAAGGGTGAGCACTGAGTAGTAGTTGTCATCATAGTGAATCACCTATTACAAACAATATATGATTTTCTGATTCTAAATTAGACTTGCCTTTTTTCGCAGGATTGAATCAAGTAGGAAGAAAGCGGTTTCTCTCAGGTCACCTGGTCAACTTGGTGTAATAAAGGAATCGTCTTCAACAATCCTTAGGACAAAGGTAGTGTCAAAAACAATAGATAATAGTGCTTCCCCAACAACCAATGCTCTTGCTGCTGCTTCTTCCAAAACGCCCTCACAGGGAAGAAAACTAACTACTCCAAAGGAACCGCACTTTCGTAGTGTCCATGTGCCAAAGAGCTGCATGAGGAGAGTGGCTTAGGTCATTCACCACCTTGGCTGCACTGCATGCTGTTCTTCTTCTCGTTCAATTGTTTCATTGAATTACAATTGCTTTTTTTATTTTTATTTCATTTTTAATTTTTTTAGCAGCCTTTTTTTTTGTACCAGTTCATTCAACTTTTAAGGGAACTTTCATTTAAGAAGTTCCCGCCAAGTGTTCTGTAAATTGTAATATTGAGATACTTCCCTGATTTTTTTTATTCATTTATCATAGAAATAATATTCCTGTAATACCATTACTTTTGATCCATTTCCATCTCAGTCCAGCGTTCTTTTTAACTTGGCCACCAAAAGTAGTATGTCTGTAAATGTTCGAAGTTGGAAAAAGCCGGCTATAGTCGTTACTTTATTGGTGGATTGGCTGAGACAGATAAAGCAACTAACCAGTCGTGGCTTTTTGCTTTACAAAGCATAAGGTTGCTTACTGGTTGTGATTGACAGACATTGTCACATCAAGACTGCAATGGATAAAGAGAACACTGCAAGGTAAAAAGCGAGAATAATAAGCACTCAAATGGTATAATAATTCTGACTGCTGTGCATCAGGTCATTAACGGCTTGGGGCTTAGCATCTCAATCATGAGCACATCCAGCCACAATTATTTAACTGCAATACCTGGCTCCCTCCAAAGCTCTTTCCATTTTCAACCTCAATTTGCTCGGTGAGGTTCAGAAATTTTATTGCTCTCATCAGTTTTCATACAAGAGGGTTTCAATATCAAGAAATCAACAACAAATCACTCTTCAAATCTGGTTTATGAACATGCCTAGTATACATTCAAGGATTGCTTATTTGCTTGCTAATGGTCCAATAGTGAACCTCCAAGGAGCCTTTGCACGTAAAATACCCATTTAACATCCTTCACAAGAATGGCACTCCATTCTACTCAAAGTTATATGCATTATACTTTCTTGTAAAGATCAAGGCACATCGTCCTGAATGTACCACATTTCTGAAAGAGGTTCTAGACCTTGACAGCATGCTGTGCCTGGTCTTTCTCAGCATCCATTCTTGATAAGGTGTTTCAGCTTCTCGTTGGCAGCCACAAGTTCTGCAGCTATTCCTGGCTCGTTAGCTGAATGCCCTGCATCTGGAACTACCTGTCAAAAGCAAGAAGTTAACCACTTAGCAAAATCAGAAATAGAAGATGAAAATACTTCAAATGGGATGAATGCAGCTTTGTTCTAGATGAGTTGATTGAGCTATCCGTTCCAAATACAAACTTCAAACCAGCCGCTTAGCATGCTTGTTCCATGTAGAGAAATTGCTGACAACTAAAATGAGTACAACAACTAGGGTTCTTATCAATTATACTTTCTGGTTACAACCACAAATTCATTTCAATAGGATCATTCCCTTCGGCCAACATCAATAAGAAGGCTCTTATCACAAGAATATAATAATTTTTAATCAACCAGTTTTTCAAAATTTCAGTAATTAGCAACAGTCTTTCAGTGTTATTAAAACATACTGCCAGAGTTTGGGTCAATTTTTTGCTATTGTCATTATTTTTTGAGTTACCCATAGCTTTACTCAATAAGCTGTTGAAAATGTATATATTTTTATGAACCTTTAGTTGGTTTTTAATTTTTGTGGATAGTTTGTACGCTATTTGTAGTTACACCTTTCTTCTAATGAGGGTATCTTTGCATCTTCTTTTAATATTTTTTTTAATAAAATAAAGATATCATTGAATTGCATAAATCAACCAATCCACAAACAGAGAGAGAAGAGTCCCATGATTTTTTTAGGCACTACTTCCCCAACAGTATGCAGGCATATACACACCTTAAAAACGCATTCAAACAAAGAATAACATCACCAACATGATGGAACGTGAAGCATCCGTCACCAAAGATCAATGACCAGTATATACTTGTGTGAGAGGATAATGGAGATCAATTCATCTTCTATTCATCAATTTATTAATTAATGCCAGAAGCTTTCATTGAAACCATAGAAGATTCTAAAACCCATTGTTCCCTCCACAATTTAAAACCACACCTGCCCCTCCTCTTAAGGAAATTTATATTATACATGGCAATAGGACTAAAGAGGTTACATTACCTTTAAATCTGCCTCTGGCCATGCTTTATGAAGATCCCAGGCTGACATCATCGGGCAACAAACATCATATCTTCCCTGTTAAAGGCATTCAAAAGTATCAAACTTAGGTTCCAGCAAAACCTTGCTTTACATGATATGCATTTTAATACAACACAAAATCATGCTTTGCAATTTGTCCAGTCCAAACATTTTGGTTTACAATTTCCAGCTTATACCAATTAACTTTAACATAAAGTTATATCGAGTTTCCTTACATTTTTTCATAGCTCATACATAACAGAAAACTATCTCACATTCACTTTAACAATAAAGGTTGCTTCAGTCATAATATGCTCTACAGAAATTTGATAATTAAAAGAAGATAAATCTACAAAACTGATGGAGCAAGTTCAAACCACCGAATTCATTGCCAATTCAAAGGTGTCGACAAATAAATACTTTCTATTTTTTGTTAGATATTCAATCTTTTTATCTTTTCCAAGATTCAGGCTAGACAAAACCTACCATCATGACATATGCCTTAGTGTGTCAGCTTGTAAGAACAATCCTTTCTTCAAGAAAAATTATGCATTTCAAATAGTGCCTAAAAATATAACACTAAGAAACCTTTACTGCTTACTTCAACCCAAAAAAGGAAAAGCATGATGATTAAAATTAAATTAGTCTCCATGATTCTACCCATCTCTACATTCATCTGTCTAATAAATAACAATGTCCAACGAGAATAAGAGAAAGAGCATCCCCAGAACAAATGGCAATCAAGGGTGAGATATACATATACCTGTACAATTGTAGTCTTGATATGCCTTATCTTATCAACGTTATCCAACAGAAAAGAATCAGAGGTAAAGAAGCCTTTGTTCACAAAATAATGATTTTCAATCCTTGCAAATGCCTGGATACAGCAAAGCAAATCTGTCAGGAATCAAACCAAGTCTTATATCTTTAATACCAAGAAATTGAAAGATAACTAATCAAAACTAACAGAAAATATTGTCAATACTCAATTGCAGACTACAGATAAACCTATACAAAAGTATCCAAAACATTAAGGCCTTAATACTCGAACATTAATCGATACTTTTGAAAAGTATCAGAAGGCGGCAACTTCATCACCAAAAAGTAACATATATCATTCTTACAGAAAAAAGCATCAATATTTTCAATTAGCAAACAAATATATGTAGCCTTTAATGCTCACCACTCAATCAACTTACCAGTGAAAATATATCATCATCCCCTCTCTTGATGTTTTCTTCATTTGGCAGAAGATGGGCGGTCATCATTTCCCATTTGGTCCATGCTCTAGCAGCTGCATACTAAGAAATAACAAGAAAATTATGTAAGTATATAAGCAAATGAATTATGCAAGCTTTTTCTTATACAGAAAAACACTAAGGGACTGTTTGTTTTAACCACTTAAATCTGAATCTGAATAGAATTAAGTGGTATAAAAAATTATTTTCGTTTGTTTGAATCTCTAATCAGTTATTTTCAGATAAAAATGTCTGACTTAAAAAAGTGAAAAAATGTCACTTTTTTCTTCCTAAAACATCTGAATTATTAAAATACCATAAATACCCCTCACTATTTACCAAAAAACCAAAACACAGGAAACCAAAACAGCTGCCATCTAAACCCACAGCCGTCATTGTCGCAACCACCACCGCCATGAACCACAAATGTCCGGTGCGTCTCCGTTCACCGTCCCCAGCAAACTATAAATCAAGTCCTCCACATGAGAAGGAGCGGAGAGCTGAGCGTTAGCTCATTGCAGAGGAAGCATGTGAGAGAGGGGGGCGAGATTGTTGGTGCGGGGCCAGAGATAGAGTGAGGCGAAGAGAGTGAGATGGAGAAAGAGAGAATTAAGGCTTACTATAGAGAGAGCATGTGAGAGGGGGTGGGGGTGGGGCGGGTTGTTGGCGCGGGGCTAGAGAGAGAGAGAGAGAGAGTGAGGTGAAGAGAGTGAGAGGGAGAAAGAGAGAAGGGAAGTTAAAAAATAAATAAATAAAAATAAAGTTAATTAGAAATTATAAGTAAATTTAATAATTTAAAATTATAATTAATAAATATTAAATATATAATTATTGATAATTTTCATTTAATTATATCAATTATTTAATTTTTAAAAGATTATAACAAACATAATATTAACTATTTAAATGAAAATGATTTTTAGTTCAATTTTATTAATCACTTAATTTTTAAAGAATTGCAAAAAATATAATATAGACATTTTACATTTCCTATACAAGGGTAAAAAAGTCACATTAAAGTTAATATATTCTCTTACCACTTTTTTTAAGTAGTATGTCAAAGAGCAAACAAACATCTTATTAAGTGGTATAAATTAAGTCCTAAAAAGTATTTAAAACTAAAAAGTGTTAAGTGATTTAAACAAACACCACCTAAGAATAAATAACAGGATAAAGTTTCAAAAAACTCATACATGGTTTGCTGCAAAATATATGTATATATATTCTTCCACAAATGTTAAACCCTGACTCCACAGTTTTTTAGATTCAAATCCAAGACCTCTAAAATCAGTATAATGTAATAACCAGTCAATACTCAACACCTAACCCTAATCCAAATTATAGAAGAGCAACATTTTACACATTTCACGTGCAAATGATAGCCTAAGATCACAACAAATACATTATATGCAGACTAGATTCCAATCAATCGGCCAAGTAAGTGTCATTCCTCACCTAATTGGCAGGGCCCACTTTTGCATTTTTAATTGTAATAAATGCTTTCCAAGGTTCTTTCTCGGCAGATTTAATTATTGTAGATGCATGAAGGTATATACATGGAGTGTAACTTTTAGACAAAGTAAAGTTTAAAGATAAAGGAGTTCAGTATGATTAAGACACAAAGAATGGTGGCATAAGTCAAGAAGTAAGCAAAACAACCCTTACTTGTGTCTCCATATCATCAGAATTAAGTCTCGTGTGGTAGGCTTCAATGAAACAACCCCTCTCATTTTCTGGAATGAGGTCTCTAAATGGCTCCCAAGCTGTAAATGAAATCGCAATCATTAACCATCAAACAACTTTCATTGTGTATGCTTTTTTAAAACAGATATTAAACTTAAAATAAGATTATTGAACATCTTAAAGTTGACAAAATGCTGAAAATACAAACTATCCATTTGTTTAAGCAAGGAGGAAGCGTTGATAAGGGAATGATAGAGATAATTTGTGGAAAGGGTACTCCAAAACACTCTTTAAGTAATTCTACAAATTCATTTTGACAGTCCTGGGTTCAAGATGTAGGAAATGAGATCCCGCAGTCATTTAAGATCTTACAGTCATTTATACCCCTATATGCAACTAAAAATCTAACTATGAGGTAAGTGGGAAACCATATGTCATGAAATGACAACAATTATCTCAACATCACGTAAAGGATTTATATTAAACATACCATCAGGGTATATAGCAGCAGCACCTCCCTCATAAAACCAATCAATCTCTTTCTTTCGCAAGAGAAAGATCCCTCGGAGGACCATGCCAGTGACCTTAAAAATCATATAGAAACTATCAAAAATCAATCAGTTATTCATGTCAAGAAATGTTGAATACAAGGTATATTTCCAGAATCCATGAGTTCCAACCAAAAACAAACCAAGCAGACTAACACACCTTGTCAGGGTGTGATTGGCTGTATGCCAGAGCAAGTGTGCTTCCCCATGACCCACCAAATACCTGTACAATAAGCGAGAGTGAAAAAAAAGTAGATCCACTAGCACTTCGTAACCAAAGATGATAATTTTTTTTATTTAGCAAGAACCAGAAGTGAAACAGACCTGCCACTCCGGAATTTCCAAGTGTTGTCTTAGTTTTTCAATGTCATCAATGAGGTCCCAAGTGGTATTTTCAACCAAGCAAGCATGGGGTGTACTTTTTCCTGCACCTCGCTGGGAAAAGTATAAATACTCGTTTAGAGAGAATTTTAACAACAAATAAATTCCCATAAAGGTTAAAAGAATAACCTGATCAAATAGAATGATGCGGTAAAACTCAGGATCGAAGAATCTACGATTACTTGGTGCAGTACCTCCTCCTGGTCCCCCATGTAGAAAGACAACTGGCTGAAAGATATTGCCACAACAAAACAACATCAATTTTCATTTTTTCAGATTTTTTTTTTTTTTGGGGGAAGGGGGTACTGGGGTGGTTTTTTGTTGGGTTTCTTTTAAGTCAAAGAAAATGAAATATTCAAAGACAGATTCAAAAACAGATGTTAGAAAGCTCTCAGAGAAAATGCCCATATATAAGCCTACTATACGTCACTACAATTGTGTTACCTTACATTGCAATTTGTATAAGGCCTACTAAATATTTAAAGTCGAAGGCATACGCATTTCTTAATCTATTAATGCACTTTTATTATTGATAACCCAAAAATCCTTTTAGCACTTGTGTTACTGTTAGACTAGGAAACTGAGAAGATGCAGCACAAGTAGGTGACTCTAAAGAAATTTAACCTATGGCCTCTCGATTGGAAACCAAGCATCATATCATTCAACCCATCCCACCAATTCTTCCAAAAAACATTTCAATACAGAAGATGTTTAAGCGAAAAGGCACATTATTGCTATGAACATAAAATAAAACAAGCTTCATAAACCGAGAATACAAAGAAAGTAAAACTTGTCAGCTAGCTGGTGATTCACAGATATCCATAGACATGTATTAACATTATCATCAATTCATTAAAAAATAGTTGAAAATGCAAGTAAGACAGGAAATAGGAAAACAACCATTATCACCAAACTAAGCACAAATATGGAACTTTCTTAATTTTCATATATCCTTTGCGATTGAAGCACTAAAACAAACAAAAAGATAAGACTCCAACTAAGTAAGAATGCAGTAAAGTAATTCACATTTCTATAGAACATTAAAACGCCCCAAAACAACAATCACCCATTTCCAATAACACCTTGGTTACTCAATTACAACAATTTACATAACACAATGCAAAATATCCAATAAACAAAGCACATAACTGGGTATTAGAAAAAGGCCCACGAAGGCAATAATTACTCACATGCCCGTTTGGATTTCCAGACTGCTCCCAGTAGATTGTGTGAACATCAGATACCTTCAGAAAGCCAGTACTGTAAGGCTCAATAAGTGGATAAAGATTTCTATTAACTTCCTGTGATTCCTTTCCTGGTTCCATGGTCTGAATGAGTTCTGTCTCACTCTTATAACCAAGATTTTGTGCACGTATCACTAAATTCTTCCTCCCTGCACCAGCAATGACAACAAGCAGAATTTAGCAAAATTCGTATGAAATTTGAAGTCTTGAAAACTTTAAAATCATAGCTACAAAAAATATGTATCTATTACACATCTTAACCAACTAGAAAAGCACTAATACAAGCACCATATTCTTACAAAAGTATCACAGAAAGTATAAAAATATGTTCAAATCAAAATCTAGAAATAATGCAACAAAACCAAGACGATCCTTCAAACAATCTTAGCCAAGAAAAAGAAATAATTGAAACAAACCCAGTTAAAAATTTGCACAACCATAGAATTTAAAAAAAAAAAAACCCCCATTGTAAAACAATCAATAATCAAACAAACCCAGATGATCATTTGTAAAATCTTAGCCAAAAAAAAAAAAGCGATTTTGAAACAAACCCAGATGGTCATTTGCACAACTTAGCCAGAAAAACAATCTGTAAAAAAAAAAAAAAAAAAAGAACATATGCATAATCCAACACAAACAATACAAATAGAGGGAGAGAGAGAGAGAGAGACCTGCTGAGAGAGTAAAATTATGATGGGATGATGGTGTTGAAGGGAGAATTTGGATAAGAAAAGAAGAGAAGAGAGGAGCGGAAGTGAAGAGAAGTGAAGAAGAAGAACCAGTGGGGCAAGTGAAGAGAGTTGAACTTGAACCAAAACCTAGCACATTCATCTTACGATGTTAATGTTAGTAACAGAATATCATTTCACATCACTTTGTAAAATTTAGGCTATTCTTATTCCATGCCCAAATTTCCAATTATATTATTAGTCTCCTTCTGCCTTTTCTTAATAATTTATTTTATTTCATATTACAAATTTTAAAATATATAAGCTTTGATCGATCCATCAATAGATTATTAAAAAATAAAAATTAAAAAAAAAAACTATCGTCTCTTAATTCAGTGATTAAGACAAACGGCCGTTTTTGGCATATTTATAAATTTAATCAATATAATCTTTGATTGAATGATTGACTGGTTATTGAACTCATGTGCCTGTGGTCCAATGCAAGCTCAAGATGGCATTATCTAAGAATGAAGAAATAAATAAATAAATAAAAATAAAGGAATCCTCTTTGAAGCAGTGAAAGAATCATAATACTGATCTTGATTGAAATAAAGTTAAGCTTGTTTTCACACTTGGATTGATCAAAATTGTGAGGATTGCTTGAGGATAAAGTTTAGAAAAACAATTCATGAATTAAGAAACCCACTTACTACTTTATTAAGAAAAATAAAAGGGTTAATTAGTAATTATAAATATGATAATGTTATTATCTTACTAAACAAAAATTTTAAGTGTCCATGTAGTAAATTTCGAGGATTGGTGACTTTACTCACCCAATGAGGCACTTGCATAATAAAAAGAAATAAAATTAATGGCATGACTTGTTAAGGGTACTTCTAAATGAGCTTAAGGTGGATGCCAATGAAGGCAGGTGTTGACTAAAAATCACAGTTATTCCAAAATAGTGTTGTTGTGTTAAGACAGCTCACATTCGATCCCTGCAGGACAAATAATTCCAGCTGTCATTGGTGTGCTGCCTGTTCCGTTTTGTTTGTTAATAGAGGTGTAATTATGCTGTAATTTAGTTAGTTAAGTTAGTTACAAATTAAGCCTAGATTAAGCCTACAACATTCTGAAATGTGACATGTGAAATCCTCTCATTGGCTGTGACATGTGCTGCCATCAGATTGTTACACCTGGCTGTGAAATTCTTTTCTGAAATCTGTAAGATACACATATAAATGAAACAGTACACCCAGCTGGTCCGTGAGTTGAGGTTTTCTACATTCCTGAAATTCCAACTTGGTATCATAGCCTCCCCAATACAAACACCATGACCTCAAGGTTCTCTCATGGAAGTCCCAACAGTGGTGACTCAGGACTGTCATCTCGGTCAAGCTCCTCAAATGGAAGCTCACCCTTTGGAAACACTCTTAATCAGTCCTTTCTCATCAAGCTGGATGAAGATAACTTCACCCTCTGGAAAGCAATGGTGTTGCCTACACTGAGAGGACACAAGATTGAAGGCCATGTCCTTGGAACCAAAAAGTGCCCACCTGAATTCATCCCAGCAGCCACTGATGAAGATGGAAGCAGCTCCCAACTCCAACCAAACCCAGAATTTGACAACTGGGTTACAACAGACAGCTTGTTAATCAGATGGCTCCTTGGATCCATCTCAAGTGAGGTTGCAGCACAAGTAATCGGAGAACCCACCTCATATGACCTGTGGAAAGCACTTGAAGAATACTGCAGGATCAAAAACAGATCAAAAATCTCGAACCTGAGATTTGATCTTCAAACAACCAGGAAAGGGACAATGAAGATGAGTGAATACCTGTCAACAATGAAGAAAATTACAGACAACCTTGCTGTAGCTGGAAGCCCAGTTGAGATGAATGATTTAATTTTCTTTGTCACCTTAGGATTGGATGCTGACTACATACCCATTGTAGTTCAGATTTAATCCAAGGATGGAATGTCCTGGCAGGAATTACAGGCCACTTTACTGAATTTTGAAAACAGACTAGAGAGGCTCAATAGCTTCTCTAATCTCAGCCTCAATCAGATCTCTGCTAATGTGGTATCAGGAAAACAAAATTACCACAACCGAAATCAGTTCAAGCAAAGCAACAATAGCAACAGAAACTTCAATCAAGGCTATGAGAGAGGGTCCAACAACAATCCAATCAGAGGGAGAAGTGGTGGCAGATTCGGAAACTCAAGACCAATTTGTCAGATATGTGGGAAGGTTGGTCATCCAGCCTCCATCTGCTTCTACAGAACAGATATGAGCTACATGGGCTCAAATAATAGAGGCAGAAACGACAATAACACCAGACAACGCCAACCACAGCAAGCTTATTTTGCCACACCTGAAACTGTTGTAGATGACTCAAGGTTTGCTGACAGTGGAGCAACCAACCATGTTACTGCAGAGCCAAGCATTCTCAATGCAAGGAGTGAATACAATGGTAATCAAACTCTCTCCGTGGGTGATGGTAACAAACTGAATATTTCTCACATTGGTCACTCTAAATTACCTGCTGGAAATACTATGTTGCATCTCAAAAACATCTTGTGTGTTCCTAGAATAACTAAGAATCTGTTGAGTGTGTCTAAGTTGACTAAAGACAACAAGATATATGTTGAATTTCACTCAAATGTTTGCCTTGTGAATGACAAAAGAACCAACCAAGTTCATGAGCAAGTTCTGCTACAGGGGAGAGTTAAGGAAGGGCTGTATCAACTCAGTCCTAGTCCTAAAGTTCAGTCTAGTGTCTCCGGAAAAAAATAGGAGGCTTGCAAGTTTGACAAATTCTGTTTCTTGTGTTCCAAGTTCAAATCAGCCAACCAAGAACCATCCCAGTTTATTCTCAGACAAGTCTATGTCAAGCAGTCTCCAAAAGTGTCAAGGCCTAGTTACTTCCTTGACAAGTACCTTGCCAAATGAAGAGAAATTCAACATTTGGCACAGAAAATTTGGTCATCCTTCTGTGAAAATTTTGAGTCAGATTCTGAAAATTTGTAATGAAACAATTAAATTCAATGAGAATGATAGCTTTTGTGATGCTTGTCAGCTAGGAAAATCTCACTCTTTGCCCTTTAAAAGTTCAAAAAATCAAACAAAACATCCCCTAGAACTTGTCCATACTGATCTCTGGAGACCAGCACCTATTCTCTCCACTTCAGGCTACAAATATTACATACACTTCATTGATGACTATAGCAGATTTACATGGATCTATCCTCTTAAAACCAAATCTGAAGCCTTGAATGCTTTCAAACAATTCAAAACACTTGTTGAAAACAAATTTGAAAGACATATCAAAAGCATCCAATCAGATTGGGGAGGAGAATTTAGAGTGTTTACTGATTTTTTAAACCAACATGGCATAGAGTCTAGAATAGCATGTCCTTACACACATGAACAGGAAGGCAAAGCTGAAAGGAAACATAGACATATTGTTGAAATGGGACTTACCTTGCTTGCACAAGCCAGCATGCCCTTAAGGTATTGGTAGGAAGCTTTCCACACTGTAGTGCACTTGATAAACAGACTACCCACTGCTGTCCTAAATGGAGTCTCTCCTTGGCAGAAACTCTATAATCAGATTCCAGATTACAACCTCCTCAAAACCTTTGGATGCTCATGCTTCCCTTGTCTGAGACCTTATCAAAGCCACAAATTTCAATTTCACACCACAAAGTGTGTGTTTGTAGGCTATAGTGATTCACACAAAGGCTTCAAGTGTTTAAGTCCAACCGGGAGGATTTATATTTCTAGACATGTCATCTTTAATGAGATAGAGTTCCCTTTTAAACAAGGTTTTATCAACACAAAAAGCACCCCCAATTCACAGCAATGCATCAGTGACTTCACTGGTGTATTTCTCCCTCTGTTCAACAAGCTATCATGTCAAAATTCCAAGTGCAACCTATTAGAGTCTAGTAACAATCCAGGAAAAGAAACCTCTCAATATCTCTCCACTGCAGCAGAGCCTGACCTAAACACTCAACTAGCAGATAATTCATCACCTCTAGTTGAAATCCCTTCACCAAGAAACACCTCAAATCCACCAACACCATATCATCAAAGTGAGCAAAACACTGATAATCCTGATGAACTCACAGATCACCACTCTCTCATTCCTACTGTGCCACAACATGCAATGATCACCAGATCAAAGAGTTGTATTTACAAGCCCAAAGTGTTCAATGCTAAACAGAATCCGAATGAGAACACTGAACCATTGACAGTTTCAGAAGCTCTCAAATCAGAGTGCTGGAGAAGTGCCATGAATGAAAAATTTGCAGCTCTGGTGAGAAACAAGACCTGGACATTGGTGCCATTCTCACCTCACTACAGCCTGGTAGGTAATAAGTGGGTGTTTAAGGTCAAGCTGAACAGTAATGGAAGTGTTCATAAACACAAAGCCAGGCTGGTAGCCAAAGGCTTTCATCAAACACCAGGAATAGATTTTACAGAAACCTACAGTCCTGTAGTCAAAGCTGGAACAATCAGAATCATCCTAACTCTTGCAGTGACAAAGAATTGGAGAGTAAGGCAGCTGGATTTCAACAATGCTTTCCTAAATGGAAACCTGGAAGAATCTGTGTATATGATGCAACCTGAGGGATTTGTAGACTCTTCTAAACCCACCTATGTGTGTAAATTACACAAGGCACTCTATGGACTTAAACAGGAACCAAGGGCCTGGTTTGAGAAGCTGAAAGGCACTCTAATCAGCTGGAATTTCACCAATTCTAAGTCTGATTCTTCTTTGTTCATTCTCAAAACAGAAGAGATTTTAATCTACATCCTAATATATGTAGATGACATCTTAATTACAGGCAATAACTCAGATTACATGCAAGGCCTTATCTGCAAGCTAAATAGCCTCTTTGCTCTTAAGGATCTTGGAGATCTTCATTACTTCCTTGGCATAGAAGTAAGGAGAGATGTTACAGGTATGTGTTTGAATCAATCCAAATACATCTCTGACTTACTGAAAAAATTGAAGCTGGAACATCTGAAGCCCTGCTCCACTCTTGCTGCTGTCAGTAAGAGCAAAGATGCTGAAAACTCAGAAGTCTTTCCAGAACCAACTTTATACAGAAGCACAGTTGGGGCTCTCCAATATCTCACATACACAAGGCCTGATATTGCCTTTATAGTCAACAAACTTAGCCAACACCTGCAGTCTCCAAAAATGGTGCATTGGCAAGGTGTTAAGAGAATACTCAGATATCTCATAGGAACTAAATTCGTTGGACTGCACATTAAGCCCTCTCATGACATCAACCTAACTGGCTTCTCGGATGCAGACTGGGCATGCAACTCAGAAGACAGAAAATCTGTAGGAGGCTACTGTGTTTTCTTGGGAGATACTCTAGTGTCATGGCAGTCCAAAAAGCAACCAGTAGTGTCCAGATCAAGCACTGAATCTGAGTACCGACCATTGGCCCTTGAAGCAGCAGAAATAGCCTGGATAGAATCCCTCCTGTCTGAACTTCATTGCTCTCCCTCTCAGTGTCCAGTTACCTGGTGCGACAACACAAGTGCAAGTGCTCTAGCATCAAATCCTGTATATCATGCTCGAACAAAACACATTGAAATTGACATTCATTATGTCAGAGACAGGGTTCTGCAGAAACTGCTTGAAGTCAGATATTTACCCTCTTGTCAACTTGCTGACTGCCTCACCAAAGCTTTGTCAGCTCCTCAGTTTCATCTCCTTCGATCCAAACTTGGAGTACTTGAACTGCCCTCCAGTTTGAGGGGGGATGTTAAGACAGCTCACATTCTATCCCTACAGGACAAATAATTCCAGCTATCATTGGTGTGCTGTCTGTTCCGTTTTGTTTGTTAATAGAGGTGTAATTATGCTGTAATTTAGTTAGTTAAGTTAGTTACAAATTAAGCCTAGATTAAGCCTACAACATTCTGGAATGTGACATGTGAAATCCTCTCATTGGCTGTGACATGTGCTGCCATCAGATTGTTACACCTGGCTGTGAAATTCTTTTCTGAAATCTGTAAGATACACATATAAATGAAACAGTACACCCAACTGGTCCGTGAGCTGAGGTTTTCTGCATTCCTGAAATTCCAACTTGCAAAAATGTGACCACACTGGATATAGAGAATCCTAGAGAATCTATTCTAATATCTCTTATCTGCATTTGAGTTTAACAGGAAAATGAAATTAGACACTTTGGTGAAAATTTTTTTCCCTACTATAACAAAATTTGTTTATCAGCTACATTATGATACATAGGAAGAGAAATTACCCTGATGAAATTATTTGCTTTTGCTATATTACAAAATAACTCTGCTCTTTCTTATCAGCTGAGACCTAAAAGATAAAAATCCTGACAAGCTCTGCTTTGGGTGCTTGCTGTTTGGATCCTCCTACATAAGTCTTAGCAAAAAAAGGAAATTACACTTTCTCAAGCTGAGCTTCATGTGTTATCACTACTTTGCTCTCTATTCAAAGTTTCCTTTTTTTGAATTGAAGGTCTTGGAACTTGGACTACTTTTCACCTTCTTTGCTAACAACAATGCTGGTAAGTGAACGAGGCTCAGCCTCTTCCAACATCTGAACTACCATTCTCATGGATGGTCTAAGTGATGGAATTTTGTACGTGCAGTGAAATGCTATTCTTAGAACTTTGAGAGCATCTTCCTTTAGAACCTCTGAGATGGTTGAGTCCACCACACTAAGCAAGCTCTCTTTGTTTTCAATTTTGCTGCTTACCCAGTACACTATATCCTTGTTCTCTCCAAACTCTGGCTCAATTGGCCTCTTTCCTGTGACCAACTCCATCAGAACTACCCCAAAACTGTACACATCACTCTTCTCATTCACCTTGTAAGTGTAGGCATACTCTGCACACACAAAGAGCAGAAAAAATCTGTATCAAAAAAAAATTGTGACAAATACTTTTTCTGACATGAACATATTATAACATGGATAAAACTAAACAGAATATAAGAATAGAAATATAAAAAATGGAGAGAAATTTACCAGGAGCTATGTATCCATGAGTTCCAGCAATGATATGAGTCCAGTCTCCGTCACCATCCTGAACAATCTTTGCAAGTCCAAAATCAGCAATTCTTGGCTTCCATTCTTCATCCAGCAAAATGTTACTAGATTTCACATCGCGGTGTATCACCGGCCTGTCACACCCATGATGCAAGTACTCTAATCCCTTTGCAGCCCCCACTGCTATTGCATATCTTAGCTCCCAGCCCATCTCGATCTTGTGACACGTGTGCAGCCGGTCCCATAAGCTCCCATTAGGCAAATATTCATAAACCAGCAGATTACTGTCCTCACTGGTGATGCTACAATACAGCTTCACCACATTCACATGCCTCACTGCACTCAATGTTGCCACCTCTGCAACATATTCTGATGACCGGAAAGTCCTTTCTGCTAGTATAGCTGAGCTGGTTCGATAAGGTTTCCGGTCACTGGAAGTTGATGGCCAAATATGCTTCACAGCAAGTTCTTTGCCATTATAAAGTACAACTTTGTATACATTTCCTGAGCCTCCTTTGCCTATTAAATTCTCTGGCTTGATAGCATCAATTATGTCTTTCTCCGAGAAGCTTAGCACACGAAATGATTTCATATCCCACGAATTCTGCTTCAATGGATGTTTAGGATTATTGTGTTTTAACTTTACAAATAAATAACATGCTAGTGAAATTAGCAGAACCAGCATTCCAGCAGTAAAGCACCACAGAAATGTCCTAAGATGATGGGATGTACCAGACTCTGATGAACATGCCCGAAAACGCTTATCGTTTTGGCTACATAAGCCAGGATTTCCTGTAAAGCTGTCTCTGAAGGCCCGAAAATTTATAGATTCAGGTATTGGACCAACCAATTGGTTGTTAGACAAATCAAGAAGGCTCAGTTTCAGATGTGACAAAGAAATTGGGATTTCACCGGAAAGCTTGTTTCCTGATAAATTCAAGGAGTTCAATGTAAATAAGGATCCAAGACTATCAGGAATCTCCCCGGAAAGTGAATTATGAGAAAAATTGATGTCTGTGAGGGAAGCACATGAGCCTAATGACTTGGGCATAGGACCAGAAAACATATTTCCCCTGAAATATAAGCTACTTAGCTTCTTCAATTTCCAAATATCTGATGGGATTTCGCCAGAAAATTGATTTGAAGTCAGCTCAATTGAGACCAATGATGAAGTTTGTGAGATCTCAGAGGGCAATTCACCAGAAAACCGATTGTTAGTTAAAGTTAATCGTCCAAGCGACTTGGCATTACCTATGTCACTTGTGAGTGGACCATCAAACTGATTCATTGACAGGTCCATTACAAGAAGATTTGGCAAGCCCCATATTCCAGGAGGAACATTACCGGAAAGTGAATTGTTATTTACACGCAAACGAATCAAAGACTTACAATTCGCATAGCTTTCCGGGATTTTGCCACTGAAATTGTTCTGCAGGATGAGAAGATCAGTCATCTGTCCATTCTTGCACATGTCTGGTGGTATTGGACCCGTCAATAAATTCTCTGAAACATCAATGTAATTGAAACTTGCCCACGAACCAAGCTGTTGAGGAAGCAAACCGGTGAACTTGTTTCTGTAAATAGAGACTGCTTCCAGGTTCTTGAAGTCACCAAACTCCACGGGAATCTCCCCTGAGAATTCATTTTCAAAGAGTTGCAATGAAACAAGTTTGTTCAACGATCTCAACTCTGACAGGTCACCTTCAAGCCTATTCATGGACGCATCAAAGTACTCAAGACTCGTCAGATTACCAAATCCAACAGGGAATTTCCCGGTTAAGGAATTATTATAAAGTTCAAGCTGCCACAGCTTGGGGAGTTTCACAATTCCTGCCGGGAGTTCACCTGTCATTTGATTATCGGCAAGTTCAAAATTTACAAGCAGAGTAAGATTCTGAATCCCCTCTGGAATCTCTCCTCTCATGTTACAATTAGAGAGGTAAAGCCAATACAACTTCTGAAGCTTCAGAACCTCCGTAGGAAACGGACTCGGGTCAAATGGGTTGTCACCAAGGCTCAGGAACTCAAGGCTGGTAAGATTCTCAATTGATTTCCATGGAAACTTCCCGGAAAATCCACTGAAGTTCAAATCCAAAACTTTCAACTGCTGCAATGAAGACAACTCTGGAACTTCTCCGGAAAAATGATTGATTCCCAATTGCAGAACTTGTAAGCTCGTGCAATTCTTAATCCCATCAGTGATGCTACCAGACAAAGAATTCTTACCAAGATCAATCTTTTCCAGGAACTGAAGCCCGCACAATGAATCAAAAGGAACAACACCTACAAGATTCTGCATTTGGAGATTGATTTCCGCAACAAGTCCATCAGAATTGCAAACGATTCCAGTGAAGTTGCATACGGAGTTTGCTTCCGTCCAGGAACTGAAAATACTAGTTTTGGATTCATTGAGCTGGGATTTCAAGTTCATCAAAACCTGAACCTCATCCGCCTTGGAAAGAGAAACCAAAGACAACCCAGAAACAAGAAAAAGTAGAAGCAGCAAAGGTGGCCGCCATTGCCAGAAAACTTGAAGGAAGGACATGTCGGAGGATACGTGAAAGGAAATGGCGAGTTTGTTTGATTCAAGTAAGACAAAGTGTGGAAATGGGAAGTCCAAAGGAGAAGAAGTGAAGAAGAGCGAGTAAAATATTTGCGCACGAGGTTGGCTAGACGATTTCACACTTCACATGGTGATCTTGAGGAAGAAGGCAAATGTGTTCACGTCAAGTTGCAGAACTTCAAAAAATGATTTTCAATAAAGTAACTAATGTTAGTCAAACGGCAACATTCAGCTTTGGCTAGTCTCTTTATATCTATGTGATGCATGAAATTTCCTAATAAATACGTATGTTAACATCGTGATAACAACAAGGGATTACATGTTAAATGAAAACATTCAAAAAAAAAAAAAATTATGATCTCATCATCAAATGATAGGATGCTCTTAATATGTATTGTAAGTGTCTACCTTAAACTTTCGGAAACTTTATTGTATCTCTTCGAGACTCTATAATTTCATTATAAAAATATTGAGTACAATTCTCAAGAGGTATTATATAATTTTTGAGAGTTTAAACATGTCACCTTAAAACATATTTTAAAATTATCCTGAATAATAATTATAAATCATTATAGAATCAAAAAATGATTAAAGAAATTATCCTTCACCTACTAGTGAAGGTTTATTATAAGTTTTTTTTAAATAATTTGTAAATACTATGATCATAATAGTAGTTCATATCATTAATTTTAAAAACAAAATTGAAATAAGGGATAGAAAAGTTTGTCATGATTTTTCATCTATCATTTATGACTTGTTATGTCCTTTTAACTAAAAAGCATCTATTTAACTCTTTTTGTCAAAAATTTTCATCCATAAAAATTTTCGATAGACTTTGATATAATAAATACAAATAGTTTACGTGAGTCATGAGATCATTTAGCAGCATTTTTGGGACTCTTATATTGAATAGCATATAGCTCATTTTCAATGAAACTTAACTAATTTCCAATACGAGTCATCTCAATGTCTCATAAATGCATAATGTGCCAAAGTTTATGAGACAAAAACGTCATTTATTTTCTCAATATATCAAAAAAAAATTCTTTTCCGTGATGTCTTGTAGTCAAGAAGTGAGGGCACATCAATGGAAGGATATGGCCGCCATGGTTGACCCAAGTGTTAATATGGGTGACACATGGAGGGTGGAGGAAGGTGAGGTCGGTGGCAATAGCCAACAACATACGTGCATACATCAACCACCTTCCTTGCAAGTGTTCCTTTATTTATTAATGTTAAAGACAAAGTCAGTTCCATCAGGGCTGATTTACAATTTCCTCCTTGGAGTTTTCATCAAAATTCAAATAGATGAATATAACCAAGACATCCGTGACATAGATTAAGTAAACTAGCACCTCCATTATTGTTAAACTCAAATATTAATATTGAAGCTTTATTTAACAGTTTAACTTTTGGGTCAAGCGGTTAATTAACATAATATTAAAGCTAATGATTTCAAGTTCAAATTTCCTTGTTCTCAACATTTTAGAAGTAACAAAATTAAGGCTAAAATAGAAATTTCACAATTACAAATGACAAAACATATATAAGAACTTAGGAGGGAAATAAGTTATATTTTATGGAAAGTTGAAGAAAGTAGTCATCATACATTGTTTTATATTATTGTATGCAAAATTAATCTCCCAACCAAAAGATAAGATAAAGATTTTAAAAAGCAAAATTTTCAATTGTTGGAGAGAGATACATTTATGTGAAAGTAATGTTTGCCAAACTTCTAAGAATGGCTAAAGATATAGTGAAAGATATTGATGCCTGAATTTTTAACTTTATTTTGAAGCTTATGTTATGTTGAAAACCTAGCAATTTTTCTCTTAAGATTTAGATGTTGAAATATAGATAGACAATATTGGTTCTAAAATTCATTTAAAAAAAACCCTTAATTGGTAAATGAAAAATTGTTGAGAACATTTCCTAAATTCATAAATTTAAAAAAAATTATATTTGTATTAATTATACCAAATCTTAAAGGTAGTGATCAAGTAAATTTGACCCATATGATAATTTCAAACACCATTATGTTTGTATAATCTAATCCAAGATAACTGCATTTATTATTCATCACACATTTTACTCGTTGATATTAAATTACATGATTCGAGTTTTATTAGCTTCTTTAATAACCGGCAAATGATTAATTTCCTACAATAAAGTAAAAAGAAAATCTTAAATATCTGAATGATCAAATTAGTTAGCTCTATGCAATCTCAACATAGGGCAGACGAAAACAAAAGCACTCATAGCTTTTATAATTATTAACTTGGACTTTGAAGTGTGAACAATACAAAAGAAGTACAAACAATAAAGTTGCACCACTAAAAGACTCAATACTATATGAAATATGACTATAGAGTTAGTAAAGTAGCTAGCACATGGAAAATAGCTACGACAATAATGACTTTTCATGGTAGTGCTTCTTAATTATATAATTCTTTATGTCAAAGCCTTGATGAGTGGAATCAAATATCAAAATCAAATCATATACCTTTTTGTGTCTAAGAAATTTATGCATTTTTTATTTGCTAAGAAAGCATATTTTTAGACCTCCAATTGATATGCAAAAACAATATTTATAATGAATTTCATGCAAGATATATATCCTCAACGCAAGAGAATACAATTGAAGATTTCCACTTGGATTCCACTAAAATTATACAACTAATCCATTACTTATTTTTTCTTTGTTTTCCATCACTTTTCAATTTTTGTTGGCTGCCAATTGAATTGTTCTTACTAGATATTTGACTACATGGTTCACTTTCTACTTTCTGTGGGTCTACTCCACTTTTCCACAGCTGGAATATAGAGTTGAAATAATGATTGATCTGAAAGTGCTTTTAGCATTCCTATGGGCAGGAAATTTAGAATTAGAAATGAGTCTTACAAGTTACAATGATACTGCTACAAATGTTTCCAAATGATTAAAAGTGCTTTGAAATTCTTCTTTAAAATGGTAAGAGGAAACACTTAGTTGGTTTTTTCTTCAGAAGACAATTAATTAATAAGTGATTCAACCGAAAATACTTTGAGTAAAAGCACTTCTAACAAAAATACTTTCAGAAACATGATTGTATATGCAACCAACTTTGGCCCTGCTGTGAATTTATTGAAATCGATGATTGAACTGAAATGAAAATTTGAAGAATCTGAATTTGCGTTTATGGGTAAGTATTGAAATCTTTATGAAGATTTGAGTATTACAAAAAGAATAAGATCAAAAGTAATGTGAAGGGAATAAATTAAGATTTAAGTAGATTATGCTCTTCTTGTTAAGATCTTCAATGCCTAGAAAATTTTTTTATTATTATATTATTGAAACTAGTAACGAGACAAAAAGTACCAAACAAACTAAACATTAAAATAAATCCAACTAATTCATGGAAAAAAAATACTTTGTCTATTATTATTGATTAATTAATGTTTTAGATTTAGTTGGATCTCTCACAAGAAGAACAATGTTAAAAGTATAACTTCTTAAAAAAATTAATGATGTCACATGATGTGAATATATAAGAAAAAATGAATAATAAATTAGATTAAAAATGATAATTACTAAGAGAAATGCTAGTAATATTATCAACCAATTATTTAATGATTCGGCATAATTTAACTTCAAAATTTTGATTTAAGATGACACATAACTAAATTCTCAACCACTTACAATGGAAGTAAATATTGCTAATATACTCTTGATGGATCGTACATGAAAGAATTTTGATAATCTTTTGGTATTTTCAAAAATGAAAATCTTATAAATGAATCATGATTTATTAAATAAGAAACAATTTTGGGAAGTAATTGTATGGAATGTTTGACTAATTAGTGAAAGCTAAAAGAAGTGATGGTAAATTGGATCGTTCTATGTTCAGTGAACCATTCCAATAGGAAGCCCAAAGTCAAACTTAAACCTACCCGTGGACCCAAGCCCACCAACCGTGATATAAAATAACCATTCATTGATCCACATCCACATCCACATCCACATCCACTTGTGAGCCACCGATGACAACTTCAATTAATTGCTTTGATAAATCTCAAACGTCTTGAGTTTGTAATATTTTATACTTTACAAAATATCATGTGATGTGACCATAATAGGACCGCATTGAAGATATACAATTCCATTCTTGCCTTGTAATTTTTTTTCAGTTTTTTTTGTTTTTTTTTTTTTTTTTTTTGCAAGTTGATAATTTGTTTGAAGAAAAGTTCATCAATTTCATCTAAAATACGTTTAAAGAATATCATTGTTAAAAGAAATGTTTTATTCAACGTCACCTTCTATCTCATTCAGCCTTATCTCTAACTTAAGGGTTAATTTTTTTTGTCTGATATCTGAATTTAACTTATTCTTAGGCTTCATATCTATTTATAATTTTTTTTTAACTTAAGACTTAGGGGGTGATTTATTTATTTATTTTTTTATCTGAAATTTGAATAGCTCTTAATTAAACTAAAATTTGAATGGGTCTAAATATAAAAATCTAAATAATATGTTTTTTTCTACTCTAATATCTAAATTAAAATAGCAAAAAACTAATAGTTTTACACATATATCCTTATTTATATATTTTATTTTTACTTGTGATTTTATTTTACATAATAAAAATATTTGCATACCAAAATTTCTTTTGAATTTAATTTATTTAAATGTGTATAATTGGGTAAAAAAGTTATTTTTTTAAATAATTTGATATATAAATAAGCTAAATGACCATAAAATATTTTAAAAACATATAGAGAATCATAATATAAAATTAAAAATAAATAATAATGTTCCAAAATTAAAATATTAAATTTTGTAAAAATTGGTCATAAATGAATTTTATAAGGGCATTTAAGAGAATTAGAACAGTAATAAATAATTTAGATATTTGCATTCAAACAAAAGCTATAATTTTTAGCTTTTTTCATTAAGATAAAAATGTCTTCGAATAAGTCTTAAGGAAAAAAATCATTATGAAAACATCTGAAGTTTGAGAAAAAGTTAAATTCGAACTTTAAACCAAAAAAACATTTTACTAATTTAGAAACAATAGTTTATAGTATAATAATAAAATATTTAAAATTATAATATTATAATATTTAAATACTTAAATGTTAATTTTTCAAAATATTATTTTAAAAATATTATTAATATGTCAAAAAACACAAGTGAAAACAATATCAAACAATAAGGACATATATGTGTGTGTGTAAAAATATTAATTTCAGACATTTTTATTCAGATGTTGATATTAGAAAAGCAAATATATTATTCAGAATTATATATTTAAATGCTTTAGTTTAATTTAAAACTATTCATATTAAAAAAAAAACAATCGCCTCCTTGGATAAATTTGTAATACTAATAAAATTTAATTATTAGTTAAAGTTAATTACAAGAAAAAAAATGGAATTATCCTTTCTTAATTATCCTTTTTTTTTGAGTATTTTATGACATAAGTCAATTATACTATTTACTAGTTAAGACTTATTCCTTTAATTATACTATTTACTAGTTAACATTTATTTCTTTATTTTCTTTCTCTTTAATCCCTAATGTCTTCTCACTGCAGGAAAAACAGCTTTTAGCAACTAGACTTTTTATGCATAGATTTTAGAAAATAAACTTTAATGATAAAAATTACACAGAATAAAAGATGACTAAGCAAAGAACTGCTCTATGACCTTAAGGTGCTCAAGCATAGTTTGTCCTTGTCATCTCATAGTCAAACAACCAAAACATGAGACATTCCTACAACAAATCTACATTAATCTAACACATTAATTAATAAATATTGAAGGTGATAAAATAAAGTTATTAAAATTTATTTCATTGGATTTAATGAGATAAAAGAACTCTCAAATTTTTAGACAGTCTCTAACCCATTCCAGACATAGACATCGTTCATAAATATACCATAACAATTTCCTTCAAATAGAAACATAACTCAAGCTTATAAAAATAATTAATAAAGAGGGTACTGGTTCAACTAGTCCAATCACTAAGCTGTCTTGTAACAGGACATCAACATGGGAAAAAGATTTAGAATAAGAGTACAATAACAAACTCATTTATTTAAAAAGAGAGAGAACGAAAGAGATTGAAAGAATGTCATGCAGGAGACTGAGGAAGGATTGTACTTTTCACGAGTTAGCTCCTTAGTCGTACCGTTCCTTGGAATTAACCCTACTAATACTTCCTATGTGGCGTCGTACCGCCGAAGGATTTAACACACTCCACTTCATTAGTTTTAGTGCGCCAAGCAAAATGAGGAAGAAGCTCAAGCCAAGAACACAAACGGCTATGGCTAGCCCCGAAGAAGGCGCTAAAACCGCATATACGCCTGTGACAAATGCAACCACCATAGCTACCATTGCAAGCATGGTTAGCCACAAGGAAAGAGTTAACAAACCTTCATGTCCCAGAAATTTCTGAAAAGCCATAATAAAGTGGACAGCGACAGCAGAAATGGAGAGTGTCAGGGCTATTGTATCTGTTATAATAAATGTTTGAAAAGATAAATTATTCTTTAGGATTGCAGTGCCTTCGTCCGAACCATTTAAATTTTGTGAACCATTTGAATTTGGCGGGTCTTTAAAACCACCCGGAACAGTGAAAGTTGCCGCAAAAGTAACTGTTGCAATGAGAGTAGCCACTAACAAATGTGATGCTTTTGTTTCCTTGAGTCCATCATAAAATTTCTTTCTTCGCTCAACTCGAATTTTAAAACAATCATCATCTTCTCTATCGCGGATCACACCTTCTTGATATTGTCCATCGCCGACATCTTCAAACAATATTTGAATTTCTTCCTGTACTTGTACGATATTCATTATTATACTATTAAAATAGATAGACAAAATAAAAATAACAATAACAATAATCACAATAACGAGAATCATAGAATTTCAGTAAGAAAATCACATAAACATAGGAATATATGACTTTTTTTCTTTAGTTGATTTGAGAAAAAAGAAAAGAGGCAAAGCAAGGCGAAGGTAAGAGAATTTATTTGTTTTGTTTGTATTAAAAAAGGAGCAAGGAGTAGTGATACACATCCCAAGTGGGAGTTGAGATCAAATGACATATTCACATTTATTATGAATTTGAATTATTTTTTTATTGAAACTAATATTATTCGGAAGGTAATTATCTATTTTTCTTCCCTCACTGCAATCCTTTTTATTTCCATCTTATTCTTCTCTTTCCTCACTTCTTACAGGGCATTGGTTTTTTTGTTGTAAAATCTAAATGAGCATGACTTTAAATATTTGAATTATATGTTTGTTTCTTATTTTCAGGTCTAATTATAATAAGTCCAAAGGGCCTTTTTTTAAATCTAAATAGGTATTAATTAAACTAAAATCTGAATAGCTTTAAATATAAGAATATGAATGATATATTTATTTTTTGTTCTAACATATGAAATGTCTACATTCTAATATTTGTACACATATATCCTTATTTATATCTATTATTTTCATTTATGATTTTATTTGACATATTAAAAGCATTTGCTTATCAATATATGCTATGAATTTGATTTATTTAAATATGCATAACTGCGTTAAGAAGAAGTTTTTTTTAAGGATATGATATATTAATAAGTTAAGGGACCATTATATAATTTTAAAAATATCTAGAGACTCATAATATAAAATTAGGAATAAATAATAATTTTTGAAATATAAATATTAAGTTATATCACAAATTGGTTATAAATGAATCTTATAAGGTCATCTTAGAGAATTAAAGGAGC
Source organism: Boswellia sacra (assembly GCA_013180625.2). Taxonomy (NCBI): domain Eukaryota; kingdom Viridiplantae; phylum Streptophyta; class Magnoliopsida; order Sapindales; family Burseraceae; genus Boswellia; species Boswellia sacra. The sequence goes on from SNVD02013226.1 coordinate 53,254, forward strand.
AATTGATAATGTAGACATTTGTATCTAGATAAAAGCTAAACTTTTAACTTTTTCTACTCATATGAAATTGTCTGAGAATCATACTTAAGTTGAAAAAAAAAAGTATCTAAATTTTGAGAATAAGTGAAATTTAGACTTCTGATTAACAAACAAACACCACCTAAAGTTATTTGTCTTTACTAACAGAAAACATTTGAAAGCTAATAATTTTGATGCCCTTGTTAACCATTACAAAAGGCAATCATGATAATCAAAACGTATTTGATGAAAAATTGGGATGGGAATAAGATGATTGAAGGTTTCAAAGTTGACATTTTAATTAGAAGATAAGTTTCCATAAAGGTCAAGTTTAGGAAAAAAATTTAAAAAGAAAAGAAAAGAAAAGAAAAGAAAAGGGCTTAAGAAAATAACAAATAATTAAAACCAATATTGGAGCATTTTGAAACATTTAAAGAAATTCATTAAACCAATTTCAATTTTAGTCATATTTGGACTCATTCAATTTTTTTTAAATAATAAAATAAAACCTCTGTAATGAGGAAATAAAGATAATTATAATATCATGCAACTCATTTTTTTGTAACCTAGCTTTGATGTTCATTATTTTCTAATATAAGCACGATAAAATATAATAAGCACCATAAAATTTATTTGACATCAACGACTCTAGAACATGTACTTAAGGTGACGTGTTTTACGAATCGGCGAGTTAATATATTATAATATAATAAAGGGATAATTGTAAAAATACCCAAATTAATGGAGATACCGTTGAAAAAAATCAATTTTTGAAAAATTTAACTTCGTAACTCCATTTGACACATGAAGCTTGACAATTGACATTGCAAGTCTATCATATAAAATCATAATATTTAAAATTTCAGAGTGTGTCCGTTTTTGAATATAATCCCTTAATTCGAGTTCATTTTCACAATTCTTTCTATAATCAAATACGAAGTTATAGAGAAGCTATTACCTCAAGCTTACGAGAGCCGTGCTTTAAAATGTGTTCCACGTTAATATTTTGTCCGTTGACAATTTGACGGTCTCCAACGTGAAAGAAACAATCTCGATAGGCAGCAGCACGGATATGGAGAGGAGTGTCCCCGTTATCATCTTGCTTGTTTATAAGACCCCCAACTAATGGATTTTTTAGGAGATCGTTCATTTCTTTCTTAGTTAAACTAAGCATGGCAAAGTGAAGAACATTCCAACCTCTGTCATCCACCATTTCACAACATTCTACACATTCAGAAATAATTTCTTCCACTACATCTTTGTATCCTTGGCTGGCTGCCATGTGTAAAGCCGTCATCCTGCGATCGTTGTTGGCAATATACGCAACGGATTTATCAAATTTTAACAATACTTTTACTTGATGAATGAGACCATAATATGCAGCATAATGAAGTGGAGTCCATTTATATTGATCTTCTGCTGTTGTCAAACTCTTTTTCTTCCGAAGTATTTCTTCAATTGTTCGAAGAGAACCTAAACCAGAAGGAGAAAACGAACTAGATAAGTGGTGATCGAAAAAATAATTTGGACAATAAGTTCATGGACTCCAATTCAAAACGCACTCTACCTTCAAGCTAATTAATTTTGCTGCTTGGAGCAATAATTCTATTCGGGCAAATTTTTGACAAATAACGCCTTTCAGCACCCACTTATTGCATCTAACCTCATTTTCTAATATAACTATTTCTAACTCTTCTTATCAAGTGAAAGTACTTAAATATCCTTAAGAATTATGAAAATACCAAAACAATAGTGTGAATTTAATATTTTGACAATTCCTGCACAAATGGGTTGTGCAAGTAGCACGACTAGGTCGTACAAAAAATACTGATAATTTTATATTGTTCACAAATACTACACGACCTGATCGTGCAAGTTGCACGACTTGGTCGTGCAAAATTCTAAATTTTACACTTTTGCATGACTTACTCGTGCAAGTAGTACGACTGGGTCGTACAAAAACAGTGATATTCTTATAAAGTTCTCATTTACTGCACGACCCAATCGTGCAAAATTCCGAATTTCACTTTTTTGCATGACCCAGTCGTTCTAGTAGCACGACTGGATCGTGTAAAAAATGGTGATATTCTTATAAAGTTCTCATATTTTCATATTTAAAAGCTGAAAAAGATATTTATGTCTTTTTACATGAAAAAAAGAGTTACATATATATAAAATTGAAATGAGGGTTACATTTGAAAAGTTGACTCTCAAAGGGGTCATTTAAAAAAATAGACACAATTAGGGACCCTAGTGGAAATTTGGATACATCCTCAAAAATTTTCATGACATAGATACTTTCTTGACAAAAAGACTCAATTACCCTTTGTGTATTCAATTTTTTTCCAAAGTCTTATTTTCCTCTTCAGACGAAAAATACCGAAACCCCTGGACACCGCTCGAACCATGTATCCAACACGAGCATCGGCTGAGGATAGACACAAGAAACCGCTTCGGATTTGTAAACTTATTCTGTTTCATTAGATACCGAAACATTAGATTTTCTGTTCGCTAGATTTGATTTAATTTTTAGGGAATCTTAATTGGGGATTTGAGTTTTCGTCGGATTTGTGAACTTATTCTGTCTTTTTAAGGATAAATCTAGTATTATTATGTGATTTTTGTGGTTTGATGTGAATGAAAACTGTGGAAACCGACTGATTTCATCTCGAGGTAGACGATGGCGAGTGTCAGATGTATAACTCGACACTCAACAGTTCATGTCGAGTCATGTCGGATTCATAACCGACACTTGATATTAGTTTATTTTCGATGACATTGAGTGTCGAATGAATCATCCGACACTCGACACTATCTTTCATCCGACATGTCAAGTGTCGGATACGTGGAAACCGACATGTCGAGTGTCGGATACGTGAAAACCGACATATCGAGTGTCATATTGAGTGTCGGTTATTCGAGTATCGGATGATCATCCGACACTCGACGCTACCTTTCATCCGACATGTCGAGTGTCGGATACATAGTTTGAGAACTCAACATGTCAGTTTCCACGTATCCGACACTCGACAAAATAAATGAAAGGTAGTGTCGAGTGTCAGATGATTTCATCCGACATTCGATGTCTTCTAAAATGACTGATATAGAATGTCAGTTGTGAATCCGACATGACTCGATATGAACTGTCGAGTGTCGAGTTATACATTTGACACTCGCCATCTACCTCGCGACAAAACCAATCGGTTTCCACAGTTTTCATACACATCAAACAAAAAAATCACATAATAACACTAGATTTATCTCTAAAAACACATAATAAGTTCACAAATCCGACGGAAACTCAAATACCTAATTAAGATTCCCTAAAAGCTAAATCAAATAGACCAAAACAGGAAAATCTAGTGTTTCGGTATCTAACAAAACAGAATAAGTTCACAAATCCGAAGCAGTTTCTTGCGTCTATCCTCAGTCGATGCTTGTGTCGGATACATGGTTCGAGCAGTGTCTAGGGGTTTCGGCATTTTTCCTTTTTCGTCTGAAAAGAGGGAAATAAGGCTTTGGGAAAAAATTGAATACATAAGGGTAATTAAGTCTTTTTGTCAAGAAAGTGTCTATGACATGAAAATTTTTCAGGATGTGTCCAAATTTCAATGAGGGTCCCTAATTGTGTCTATTTTTTCAATTTTTCCAAAAAAAAATCCCACATTTGTACTTTTTAAGAGTACATCTAGTATTGTTGAATAAGCCAAGTATTTAACTTGACCGAATGATAAAATTGTCATTAAAAAATAAAAAAAAATGGAAATGAAGTTATATATAGGTGATCAATGGGCGTTAGCACTATTTTTCAATTGCGAATTAGCAAACGTTAATATTCATTTTACGCCTTAAATAATATTTGCTGACATTCTATTGAAACTGAAGTAATGCTTAATATAAAGACAAATTATATTTATATAATGAAGTACGTTTTGAATTAATGAAATATTGCTACCGGATTAACTTCATTCATTCCAATATAATAAACTTCAATTATACCGAAAAACTAATTCCGTAACATAAATACTAAGTTGATGATTAAATAAGATTCTATTAAATTGATGACTAATTAGTTAAATTAAATTTGAAAAGAGATGACTAGATAAGAACTATGTTAAATTGATTGCTAATTAATCAAATTAAACATGAATGGCATTCTCTATATGAATAAATTTGTTTTAGACAAAATTCTTGTACATATAATAGAGGTTAACGTATTTAAAATATGTAAGGTTATATGAGTTAACTTGTATAGCTTGGTTGTAAGTGTAGAGTTATTATTTTGATTCATCTGACTATGTCAAATATATGCTAGATAAACTAATTACTTCCAATCTAAGACAAAAATACATTAAATTAGCCATTAATTAATCACATTATATGTAATAATAACTAATTTCCTACGCCATCAAATTATAAATAGAAATTCATCAATTTTAAGAGTTAAGATTTAAAATTATATTAATTGCTGTACCCAAACAAGCCAGGAATCCGGGCATATACCTGCCTCCGCTAGGAAGAACTGCCATCCCGATTCAAACATTTGTTAAGTTATTTAAAACATGTTTGAATGTAATCGACACTTTCCCAAAACCTCTAGGGGGTTATTGGAGTAATAGGATATGCAATTACTATAACACTTAATAATACTCTTCCCAAATTTTGTCCTAAACTTTTTCATTAATTAACTTCATTTAAAATATTTTTACATGGGTTTACAGACAAAAATAATATTATTTTTTAATTTGAAAGGATTTTAGTGATGATTTTTAAAAAACTGGGGGTTCTTCTGATGCTTTTTTAAAAGTGAAGGGGATTTAAGTATTCAATTTTTCAGAGGCCAAGGATGCAGGTTTTTGTTCAAGAATACTAAAGTTTTATATATTTTCTTAAATTAGTGCATGAATGTCCAGATATTTACATAATATTTACTAAATTAACAACTTATGGAGCGGACTAACAGAGGATAAGCTTAATTACCTTCAATATCAGAGTTCATGACTGCTGCATGCAAAGCCGTCTTTTCATTGGGACCTTGATGGGCCGCTATTTTGCAACTTCCTAATATTGCAACCACCATGTCGTAATATCCTCTTGCAGCGGCAAGATAAAGTGGAGTTTCACCGGCCTCATTAGGATAATATGGGAAATCACGGTCAGCTTCTTTGGTTAAAATTTCCACCACTTTGGTATTGCCATGTCGCACTGCCTCATGCAATGCGGTGTTATTTTCCTTATTTGTCATCTTCAGCATCATCCAGTCACCTCTTCGCCATTCATATTCAGATTTTGCGCGATCAATAAGAACTTTCGCTAAATCAAAATGACCGTGTTTCGCTGCAACATGAAGAGGGGTATCACCTTTGACATTATCTTTTCCTAGTAGTGATGGATATATGTCAAGTATTTTTTCCACGAACTCGGCTGATGTTTGTGAAGATTTTATGTGGATATGCAAGATTGTATCCTCCGACTGCTTCGTCCCTGCAACCAAAATCAATGCATCATCATATTTGTTATTTAGTACTTTAATGTCTTAAACCGCCATAAAATTTCCTCTAGAACTGAAATTAAGTAGAGTGAATTTAAAATAAATGCTTAGTTCTATATCTTAACCCTAAAATCAAATCTTGTCTTTTTCACAGATGTGTTCGGTTTGAGCCCTATAAAAGCCAAACCATTTTTCTTATATCTCCTAATGTTTTGCTCCAATTGCTATTTTTTTTTAATCTGTTTTTAGTGGTGAAGGCATAGTTATAAATGTGAGATATTCACCTGTCAAAACTCGAAGCCTTAGTAGTAAGCGTAGTGGTTAGGAAGTACCAAAAATATATCTACTGTGTTTAGTCAAATATAACATAAAACATAAAAAAATAAAAATCGGTTTTCCCTCACTACTACGTTTTTTTTTTTAAAGAATATTTTAAATCAAAAGGTTAATTATTCTAAAATTTTATTTTGAAATGTCTTACTAAGATATTTCAACATTGCAATATGTACATTAACTAATTTATAAGCAATTTTACGATATGAATCTTTAAGTACTTCCAAGAATGGATATAAATAACTTCCTACACAATTCTGTATTAATGAGGGGCAAAATTTACTTTGTAGTATAATGCTACTAGGTTGACCATAAAATTAAGAGATGTTTATATTAATTATATTAAAACGCATATATATCTCGAAATTTAAGTGTTAGTTTTCTTCAAAATACACGCACAACCATATATTTACCTTAAAAAATAAAGTTTGATTATAACTATGAAACTGAATTAATAATTAATTGAGTAGTCTGACAGTGACATGGTCATATTTGGATAAATAAATCTTTTTGCTAACTGAATAATTGGTGCACTTATCATTCTAACTTAAATTGTTAGTGAGCAATTGACATTTCAAACTTAAAAGCATTACTAGGATGTGGTCACTACATTAGTGATCATTTTTTGAGAGGTCAGATGAGTTTTACTCTTGACTATAAATAAATGTTGGCAAAGTAAGCTTAATCATTTACCTAAAATATCATAGTTCGTGGCTGCTGCCCGCAAAGTTCCACTGAGGCTTTCATGGGCCGCTAATTCCCAGCTTCCTAGTATAGCAACCACCATCTCGTAGTCTCCTCTCTCGACAGCAAGATAAAGGGGAGTTTTCCGAGAGCTATTAGCAGGATGTGAAAAATCAGGGTTTCCTTCTTCAATTAGTAGTTTCACTACATCAATTTTGCCATGCAACACTGCCTCGTGCAATGCTGTGTGATTTTCATTATTTTCTATTTCTAGCATCTGCCAGTGAGAAGGTCCTTCTGAATCGTTCTCAGCTTGACGTCGAGTTTTTTCATGTTCAATAAGAACTTTTGCTATATCATAATGCCCAAGTTCAGCAGCTACGTGCAGTGGAGTACTGCCGTTGGCATCAATTTGCTGTAATAATGGTGGACATATCTCAAGTATTTTTTGCACAAACATAGCTGATGGCATCTCCGTTGATTTGATGTGGATATGCAAGATTGTATTCTTTGACTGCGTCCCTAAAATCAAATTGATGCATCATATTTGTTATTAATATTTTATTCAATATCTGAATTTGTTTTTCACTAAGAAGTAGAAGAGTCGAGAGGTGAGAGAAGTGCTTTTTTTAATTTTAATTAAATGCTTTTTATTTGTTAATTTTTGCAAGAGTATGAGTCACCTAGCATTATTTTAATTAAAGAAGCTTAGCATCAAAGTCTAACCCAAAGAAATCTTGGGTTTACTTTAGTATTCAGTTAGTTGAAATGTTATATCAATCTCATTAGTATTGCTATTGTTAGGTGTAAATGTAATCTTTCCATTAAACATAAAATCAAAATTTTATAAGCATAAGAAAAAGTCAATTTTGTCTGTCATTCATATAAATTCACGTTAAGAATATTTGAAGTTAATTAAATTACAATTTCATTTTTAAATTTCCTCGTAATATGTTTCGACATTTGAGAATGATAAATTAGTTAAATCTATAAATACTTTATCATAAATATTTAAACATTTCCAATGAAAAATATTTGTTGCATAAATTTGCAGTAATAAGGTACAAAATTGACTTTGTAATATACTACAAGGCTTTTATGTTATCTTTGACTAACCATTTTAATTTAAGAGAATTTTGTGACGATTTTTAAATAAATAAAGGGTACATTTACTATATATATAAAATAGTGGTGGGCAATATTGTTATATTTGATGAATTTTTTTATTGGAAATAATAAATAATTTCGACTTCTCAAATAGCAATCATGCATATTTCTTATTTACTATTTTAAAGATAAATATTAAGATAGGTTGGGGTTATTTACACCCATCACAATGCTCATAGACCCAAACTATTTATAAAATCATTAATAAAATTGTCCAACTCTCTTAATTAATACCAAAAATACCCCTCCAAACTTTTTGAAGACTTGAGCAAATTAATACAAGGTATCGAACTTATTATATCTAAGTGTTTTAACATGATCAAAAATAAATTTTTTTTTTAAGTTTGTATCTTAATATTTCCTTCCACTCTCAAACATTTGCATTTCATTTGTTAAGTTATTGTTATATTGATCTACTGTTTAAAATAAAATTTAAAAAACCTATTATCTAACTATGCCCCTATGCTATTGTCCATTAATTGTGAAGGGAATTAAACATGGAGTAAGTGCTTTTTAAGTTTTAATTGAGATTTTATAATTATTTTACGGATACATAAAAAGTAAAGAAATAATAATAAAAAAATATCTTTGATAAAGTTTGAGGTAGTCTATATGTGTGTGTAAGTGTGTGTAGTTTTGATTAAAAAAATTAGGATTTATATTAAGAAAAGTGAAGGTTGAAGATGATGACTAAGATATATTTGTCTTTAATAGTAAATTATTAACTAAACATTTTAATTATAAAATTTCTTTTTTAATTAAAGATCTTGAAATGGGTGACAGAGTATTTTGTTGGGTGCAAATGGCTCTACCCATTAAGATAATCCGTGTGTTTTACAAATATATTTTTTTAAAGTAATACATTTTAGTTTTGCAATATTTAAAGTTATTTTGAAATATGTTTTCAAAAATATTAGACTTAATTTTGCTTTTTCAATATTTATGGATATCCAAATATTTACTCTTATAAAAATAGAATTGTAACTTTTCAACTGAATTAACAATTAATCGAGTAGTCGTCTAATATATAGTGACTTATAAAATTTCAATAAATAAATCTTTCAAGTTTGTTGACTAGGTGCTGTATTCCTCATCCTAGCTAAAAGTACTGTGAATGACGAATTCAAGATTTTCAACTTTAAATCACTATTAGAATATGATCCGAATGGTTTGATAGGTTTTTACTCGAGGATGTAGTAGATTTAATGCTGATAATATTTCCATTTGAAAACGATAAATTTTATTAATTACCTGGAATATTATCAGGGTTCATCACTGCGTCATGTAAAGTCGTCTCTCTATTGGTAATTATCTCTCTATTGTTGCTCGAATGTGCAATCGCATCGAGCATCTCAGGATCTCCTTGTTGGGCTGCAAATTTAAGTATCTTGCCGATGTTATTAGCAAAATGTAGGAACTGATCAGGGTCCGCTTCACTGATTATTATATTCACTGCTACGGTATTGCCACATTGCAGTGCTTCATCCAATATTGTATTTCCATGCTTATTCTTCATCTTCAACATCTTGCTATCAGCTCCTTCCCCACTCCCTGAATCACGAGGTTGACCTCTTGCACGTGTAAGAAGAGCTTGCACTACATCTGCAGAATGCCCATTTCTGGCAGCAACATGAAGCGGAGTATCATCGTTGGCATTAACTTCTACCAGTAACGAGGGACATATGTTGAGTATTTTTTCCACGAACACGGTTGACGGCATCGTCTGTGACATCTCTGACAATTTGATATGCCTGTGCAAGATTGTGTCTTTTGACTGGGATCCTAAAATCAAAGTCAAAGCAACATATTTGCTATTAAAACTTTAATCTCCAAAAATTCTCGTGGAAATTCCCAAAGCGAAAATGAATGAATCCCCAACAAACTCAAGGTTTTATATCTTATCCCTTATAAAGTCAAAATGTTGTCTCTTTTGCATGATGTGTTTGGTTTCCGACCTACAACGACAATATTTTTCTTTGATCTCATTATGTTTTGCTCCAATTGCTCTTTTATTAATGTCTTTTCAGCAGTGGTGAAGGCATGACTTATAAATATTAGAAATTTCTTGACTTTTCGAAATTTTAGTTAGGCTACTTACAAAAATGCATCACAATTTAATAAGCACTCCTATTGTAAGAATTAAGAAAGTAACAATAAAATCTACTACCGTGTCAAAAATTTGTGAGCATAAGCTAAACTAAATTTTTGGCACTCATCCGTATAAATTTATTGATTAATTTATGTAAGAATATTTCAAATCATAAATTAATTAATTTATAGTTTTATTGTAAAAAATTAAAAATCTTGTTCGGGGGTGTTGGGTCGGAGGAAAAGAAAAGAGTCAGTAATTTAAAACTATATTGAAAAATATATAGGCTATAATGTTTTAAGTTTCTTCGGTTATCGTCTTCAAATCAATTTTTTTTTTTAATTTTATTCATCAATTTTATTATCTGCATTTGCTGCAAATAAGGTTATAATTTTCCTCTACTCTCCTTACAATTTCTCTCTCTTTGATATTATTTACTGAAAAGCATAAAGCACTTCCCATAAGGATTTGACAATAACATTTTCTAGCAGTGCTCATAACCCAGGAAATAATTCGGGTAGAAAATAAAAAGTTCTTCATTTGTGTGTTTGGTTTATGTTTCATGCAATTTTTTTTATTGTTCCCATAATCAAATATTCAGAAAATCAATGTTAGAAACAATAAATTACATGTCAATTGTAGAATCTTTAGAGTAAATGATTAATTCTCCCTTTTTCGAATAAATGTTATTCTTAATTACTCATTATGAATTTTGATAAGAACAAAATAGGATGTATATTAAGATTAATGAGGTTAAGTTAGTTAAGATTAATATCATATTAAGCTTTTCATAATTAGTAATTTAATTGGTATATAATTTAATAATAGAATTTATATTTAAGATGATGGGTGAGTAAAGAAAAACTATGAGTACAAATAGCCCCACCCTTATTTTTAATAATGTCTCTATTCCAAATTAGATTTTGAAAATTAAAATTACCAAATACAGTACTTTCAAATAACATAACAATTTTAAAAACATAATACCAAACTTCCAAAGTCCGTACACAAAGTTTATTTACAAAGTTGACATGGGATAAAGTGAATGGAATGATATATATAAAATATCAAAGTAATAAATATTGATAAGTCATATGTCATTAAATAAATGATACTACGTCAACTTTGCATAATAACTTTATAAATATAATATTACTTATTTTACAAAACCAATTTTGACCACCACACTTTTTTTTTTAATAACTGTGAGATAACTGTGATGTGGCCCAGCGCCAAAATCCAGTAGTCAACAAATGGTAGAATTTTTAAGCTCCATCAAAAGGGTTCGACCCTGAGACCTCAGTGCAGACCAAACAACAAGTCTCAGGCCTAATACTATGTGAGCTGCGGCATCTGCCCCTTGAGGATAATTTTGGCCAACACTCTACAACATTTTCTCACAGCACACCCACAATAGATTTTTTTCCACAAAATGATTATATATAATAGATTTTTCTCACATAACAATAATCTCATAGTGATATGATCGTATTTGAATGAACAGATTTTACAGCAACTGAGTATTTCGTTTCTTGTGTCTTAAGTGAAACTGTGAATGAATAATTCTCTTTTTTAAACTGTAAAGCACTATAAGGACATGTTTCCTAGATTATAATTCAAATGGTTTGGCATGTTTTTGTTCTTGAAGATATAACTTAATGATACTGACAATATTGCCACTAGAAGAGGATAAATTTAAATATCGATTACCTGGAACATTAGCGTTCAGGAGTGCCACTTGCAAAGATGCCTTTCCATCGGGGCTTCCTGCAACCGCTTCTTCAATCGCAGTCACCATCTCATCATCTCCACCCTCGGCTGCAAGATTTAGTATTTTGCTGATGTTGTCAACATCTAAAAACTCTTTCTCTGGTCCGTCAATTAATGTCTTCACTATTCTATTATTGCGATGTTGTATTGCCTCATCCAATGCTGTGTTTCCATCCTTATTCTTCATCTTCAGCAGCTTGCTGACAGCCTGTTGATTTCTCGCACAATCAAGAAGATCTTTTGCTGTATCAGAACGCCCATGTCTGACAGCCAAATGAAGTGCAGTATCACCGTTGGCGTCAACTTGTAGTAGTTCATTTGGAAATGTTCTGAGTATTTCGTTCACGAACTCCGTTGACGGTGTTTCTGAGGTTATGATGTACCTATGCAACATTGACATATCCGGCAACGTTTCTTGATGTCGCCTATTATCCCTGGAGGTGGAGGGTACAATAGCAAGGTTAGCTGGATCCATTGGCTTGGTTTCTGTTTAGTGGGGAGATGTTTAGAAGACTCTAGGCATGTTTTACAGCACTCCGTGTCATATATATGTAGTGGTTGGGAGAGGCAGTCAAGCTCAACCTTGAATCTTGGGGCTTGCTATGGTACATTACGTTAGGGCACATAAAACTTGTAAATACATGTATAAATTTTATAAGTGAATAAAAAAAAGTTGTTTTAGATATAAAAATTATAAATAGACATATAAAAGTTGTATATATCATGATTTATAAGGGCTTTTTTTTATAATTATTTCCAAGTTTTATATACTTATTTTATAATTTTTATATATTTATATACAATTTTTATATGAATTCGATGAAAGTAATGTACCATTACATAAATGTACTGTAGAATGACGTAAATCTTGATGTATATTTTCCCTTTACATTTGAAAGAATAGGATATCAGCATAACGAGATCCATGCCAGTGAGCTGGCTCTTACAAAATTTTATAAGTAATTAAATTATTTTATTACTCAAAAAAAAAATAATCAATACTGATGGGATCATTAAGAATATTGAAAATAGAGGGTCCCTGCAGCCATACAATGCGTTGGGAAGGTGTTTAGAAGATTCTGTTTATTGTATATGATTAATTTATTTTTTAATTAAAAAAAAATCATTAGAGAAAGACCTCAAGTCTTTAGCACTCCAGCACGAGCCGGACTTTTTCTAATCGTATCAGATTACTTGGCCCCCATGTGACTTGGGTGGCAGCTTGCGCTGTGGAATGAGGGCAGGAAAAATGCAAAATGAGTGGTAACTTCTGTTCGAAAGTTCGAAACAGTGACTTATTATTTTAATTTTTCTTTTAAAAATTATTTATTTGTTTGTTTCACGGGACAAGTTAGGGAATCAAATTATTGATTTCTGAATCACTGATAAGCTTACACGAACATGATACAATACAATACTATATAGTTTGGTTTTAAAAGATGAACTTAATTGTTAATTAACTTTACGTTTTAATAAATTGTACAGCTGTTTGAAATGCCTCGTGCACATTCAAAACTGTATCCATGAGCCATGAGTGACTGGCGGGATAGAGGACAATCGAATTTACAATACAGAATGATTTGGGGGATTCTTGATCGCTAAAGTTTATTATGATTACTAAATTTCATTTGGTTGCTATGCGTAACTATTACAAGAAAATATCTTCTGAAAACATGGACCAACAAAACCATAAGCTCTTATCAGCATGACGTTGAACTATTTTTTTCGTAAGACTTCTCCGACAGTATCATTCTTATAGTAGAATTTAATTACAAAGTTTGATATAAACTAATAATATGCCTATAAAAGAATTATTCTATATTAATTTTTATAAATTTATATGTATAATATTATTCATATAAAAAATAAGTGGAATTTTAAATCAACAGGAGCCATTAAGAGAATTCCTTGAATTTGACCATTGTGATTCGTCTAACTAACAAAGCTACAAGCCTCCAATGTGGCCTCCGCAAGATTACAAATGACCAGAAAAGTTGTAGTATGAAAGCAACTTGGCTGTCGTGTGGCAGCCAGCTATACTCAACGTAACATAAGAAATAAAATAACAGAATGAAAAACAGATGAGCAACGGGCCGGCCCTTACATAAGCAACTTAATTTTTTAACACTTAAAAAATAATTATCAATATTATAGGTTATTCAGGAATATTTTTAAGAATCCAGGGACCCTGCTCTCCAATGTGTTGCGGTAACGTTTAGAAAATTTTGTTTAACATGTATAATTATTTTATATTTTAATAAAAGAATTCATTATTGAAGGACTTTAAGTCTTAGCTCACGTGCACTAGCAGAATTTTTTTTTAGTCACGATGGTAGCAGTGCTAATTAGGTGAATGATTATTTTTCTTTTGACTACTCAAAAGACTTTAAGGGCACGTTTGGGAGGAGGGATTGGACTGGACTGGACTGGACTGAGATTAGGATTGGGATTAGGATTGGACTGGATTGGACTATGTAATATTATCTTATATTTGGTATCATATGGGATTGGACTAAATAATATTGTTTGATGTTTGGTATAATATGGGACTAAACTATTAACATAGATAATAATTTTTAATAAAATAATTTTAAAAAATAAAATAACTTAATTTTTTTTAAAATTGAACTTGAATAAAAAATAATTATTAAATATTTGTTGATATTTCTATACAAATAATAATAAAATTATATTTTATATTAAAATTAATTTTTATATAAATATAATATTTATTAATAATTAGTATTTAAATATTATTAGATGATATTTATTTTTATATTATTAATTTAATAGTTATTTTTATATTAATATCATACTATTATTTCATTATTTTTTTTAGTAAAATTGATTTTATTAAATATTTAAATATAATTACAAAATTATTGTTATATTATATTTATTATTTTATTTAGTTTTAATTTTAATTAAAAATTAAAAAATTTTGTCTCAATTTGGGACTATAAGTCCCACATTATAAGGTGGGATTAATAGTCCCAAATTTTTTGTCTTGGTTGGGAGGGAGGTGGGACTGACCTGGACTAGCAGTCCAGTCCCACCTCTGTACCAAACATGGGATTGGACTACATGTCTAGCCCGCTCCCAAACGCGCCCTAATAGATTATTACTTTATAGATTTCCTCGCCCTACCAACCATTTTTGACTTCAGCATTTTAGTACAATGATGGATGGAAAGAGTGCTCAATTAGGTGAATGGTTATTTTTCTTTTGTCTATTCAAAAGATTTGAGTAGATTATTAATTTATTTGTTTCACACCTATTTTAATATGGGAAGAATCAAATACGGATTCGGTGAGTGACTAGGCCATCAGCTCGTCAGAACATAACGTAATCAATCAGCGCACAAGATGATGCAATGCAATATTATAACATTTTTTAATCATGAATAAGATTTTTGGGATTTTTTAAATTTATAGTTTTACATTTTTACAAAAATTAATTTTATATCTATAGCATATATTTTTATAAGAAAACAAACGTAAAAATTGTATCACATAAAATTGAATGATTAGTATTTCAAATTTTATATTGGTTTTTTTTGTTATTTTTTTATTAGTGTATTATATATTTTTATTTTTTCTAAAATAATTAATGCATTTTTTTTCTTAAGATAAGTTTTGGGGTTACAAGATAGCTTGCTAAGACTATAGATCTCACAAAACTCTACATTGATATGATATTATTCACTTTGGTTCTAAGTCCTTATAGATTTATTTTTTGATTCTATCTAAAAGGCTTTATACTAGTGGAGATTTTGTCCATGCGTATATACTTATGATTCTCTCCATGTCTTTTCATGTCTAGCCAATGTAGTACTTTGGCTAGATTCTTCTAACTATAAATTAGCTAACAAATAACAACTAATTACAAGTTTTAATAACTGGCTTTAACTAATTCTGAATTATTTAAAGATGTCCTCTGTTCTGCTGTGTTGGCCTTACTGTCATGTGAACGTTCTAACTTGGATCCGATTATCAGCTAAGTTGGATTAGTGAGTAGTCTTTACAAGCAATGAATTGAGCCAAATCGAGAACCAAACAAAGAGCTTTGGACAGAAGCCAAGATGTTTCAACATTCAACGAATAGATAATAATACAATTAACAGTACTCTATGGATGTCCTCTATGCTGTGTTGGCTTTACTGTCATGTGAACGTTCTCACTTGGATCGGATTAGGAGCTGACCTAGATTAGTGAGTAGTCTTTACGAGCAATGAATTGAGCCAAATCATGAACCAAACAGAGAGCATTGGATAGAAGCCAAGATGGCTCAACGTCCAATGAATAGATAATAATACGAGTAACAGCACTATATGGAGCAAAAAAAGTTCCATTCTAGAGATCATTATTTTGTTTTTTAAATTATTTCCCAGAAAATATTTGATGATTTTTTTAATATTAGAAACTTTTATTGTTTTATTATTTTAGAAGGGGAAATGTCAGCAATATCCTCTAAATGTATGGGACTATTCCCTTTTTTTTTTTACTTTATTAAGGGTACAAAAGCATTTCATCTCTAATTAATTTTTTTACTTACACACATGTTTATGAAAACTTGGCGTAAGGGTATTTTGGTAATTACAATATTTTTAAATGAAAAAATGAAGTTATCGAACAGCTAAACTAACAAAAAGGTGGTCTACAATAGTTTCTCAAAATATAGGAACCAAATTCGATAAAAATACAAAATGTTCATCTCTATGACATTATGTCAAAAGGTTGATATGGCCTATGACATTATCCCAATGAAAATTTATTAAAAATTTTAGAATTGTTGAATTCAGTCTCCATTTTTTAACTTTTCAAACACTATTTCTTAGTTTACCATGTTAAAAATTTTAAATTGATTTTTTTCTCAATAAACCCTACTTAATTTCTAGATTACCTTCTTCTTTTTCAATCTTATTTGAGGGTAAAGTCAAACAATAAAAAGATAAAAGACTGGGGTCTAATAAGTTTAAAAATGGGGTCTGAATAAAACCACTCAAAGTTATTATATAAGCCCACTAAAACTCTTTCTTACGCCCCTTCTTTAAATAAAAATTAAATTCAACCCCACCTTTTATTTTCTTAAATTTTTTAGGCAATTTTATCTTGAAATAAAATGATGAAAAAAAATAAAATAACTATAAATAAGTACCTGAAAATCCTCCATCTTAATTTTCTGATTTTATCTCTATTGCACTGAGTACAGTCTAAGGAACTAAATCATAAACTTCGGATTTATAAGGGAGATTAATATATTTCAAATATATTGATATTTCTTGAAGCCTAACCCTCTTAATTTTATCTAATTAATATTTCTTGAGCAACTGCTTATAATCTCTTACCGGCGATGGTGGTTTATTGAGTGACTGATTGTTTTAATTTTTCTTATAAAAATGATTTAGGAAATGATTTATTTAATATTTGTCAGTATTTCTAAATGTTATAGTGGTTTATCTATTATTTTATATGTATATTACATTATTCTTTAAGACTGGAATCACTTAAGGTGGGTGAATTTTAATTTTTTATTAATATCTTGTATATTTTAAAGTGATTACTATATATTTTTAATATTTCTTAAGAAAAGTTGGGGTTTACAATACAGCTGCCAGGCAAATTCCCCCTCCCTCCGCCCATGGTTTGAAGATTAAGATATGATATGCTTATCTAGAAAATCAATGGTTTATAAGATTTATTTTCAATATGATTATAATTTAATTTTACGAAGATAGTTTATTGAGTTAGTAGTAGATATGTTGATAAAAAATATATATATCTAAGCATCCCCACCCCTGTCTTTGTATCTATTTTTTAATATAAAGAAAATATTTGTAGTACTAAAATAACCCGAGATAAAACTACTTATAAAAGTTTTCATATCTTATTTTTAGTTAGATATTACAATTATAACTTCTCCCTTTTCTTTTATTTATTTATTTCTAGTTTCATTTAAGAATTGATTATGAACTAGCTAAAAATATGAAGTATCATCATGCATGAACATAAAAGAGAAATAGATTTGGTTTTTTCTATTTCTTATTGTTTTGAACTTCTAAAAATTTTATGTTAATGTGTGTTATTGAAGAATATTAATTGAATCAACTTGCATAATTTATATCTATTTTCAGGATCAACAAAAACGACATTTTCTTGGATGTGAGTTTGTGATTAATTAGAAACAATTTAGAAAAACCATTGTAGTTCTTTTTTCTTTTACATATGACGAAGAATTAAATATTATTGTTATTTGATAATAAATGAATTTTATATTATGAGCATGTGCTGTATTATAATGTTATTTGATAATACAATTTTACTTGGGTTAGGTCAGGAGACGTTAAAAGGACTCTTCTTTTGGGATTTGCTTGTTTAGAAGACTCAGTCCAAGTAAACATTACGTTGAATCTTGGTTGACCATGAACGGCAGCTGTGTGAAACGTTCAAATTTGAAGAAACAGAATAAAAATAACATCCACGGTGAGTAGCGAGGGGAGCGGCAAAAAAAAAAAAAAAAAAGAACTACATTATAGAAGTACTCGAACGTCTAGTCCTCTTGCGTTATCTAATTAATTTTTCTAGAAGAACTGTTTATATTCTGTTGTCTTGTCGGCACGGTTAATTATTAGGCGATTGATTATTTTAATTTTTCTTTTAAAAATAATATATTTATTTTTCCTCGCATGCATCTACAAGATAAAGGCGTCATATTATGCTTTTTTGACTCACTAATAAGCTCACGCAAGATGCTCCAATACGATACTATAATGTTTGGCTGTTTGAAATGCCTCGCTCGCGTTCAAAACAGGACCCATAAGTCATGAGTGGCTGGCGGTGGGTGGGAGGGCAAGCGAATCTACAATATAGAATGACTTCGGGGATTCTTGATTGCTGAAGTTAATTTATTACGATAAATAAATTAAAATTTCCATTTGGTTGCTACGTAATTATTATTATAAATAAATATATTTTACGAAAACATTAACGAAAACAATCTTAAGCTTTTTATCGTAACGGTGTTAGAACTTTTTTTTTAAGGACCTCTTCTACGATGTTATTACGTAATAAAGTTTAACCACTTATTCATAATAGATTAATAATGAATAATGTATCAATAAAAAATTTATTGGACAAAAATTTTTATTTATAAGTCTTTATGCAAAGTTTGAACGTCACAAAAAGACTAACACATTAAATCAATAAGATTCACTATAACAATTCCTTCAATTTTGACTATTGTAACTCATCTAACTCAAAGTTAATTACAATGCTACCTTCTCAAGAATGGTATATCTAAGTATCGGTCCTTTTTTTTTTAAATTTTGTATAAATTTGGGGCATGAGTGTATAAATATTTTACATGAGTATATAAAAATTATACTGCTATGAAGTGATAGCACCCAAGACTTTCTCATGAAAGCAAATTGGTCGTCATGTGGCAGCCAGCTATACTAAAAATAAGAAACCAAAAACAAAAACAAGAGTAAAAACATGTGAGCAGTGAGCTGGCTCTTACACAACTTTATAAGTAATTAAATTATTTAATACTCAAAAAATAATAATCAATACTGATGGGATTATTAAGAATATTGAAAACATAGGGACCCTGCAGCCATCCGATGAGTTGGGATGGTGCTTAGAAGATTCTGTTTTTATTATGATTAATTTATTTTTTAATAAAAAAATAATTATAGAAAGACTTCAAGTATTTTAGCTCTCTTGCACTAGCTGAACTTTTTCTAATCATATCAGATTATTACTTGGCCCCATGTGAGTGACTTGGGTGGCAACTTGCGCTGTGGAATGAGGGCAGGACAGAGGCAAAATGAGTGTTAACTGATGTTCAAAACAGTGACTTATTATTTTAATTTTTCTTTTAAAAATTATTTATTTGTTTGTTTCACGGGACAAGTTAAGGAATCAAATTATTGGTTTCTGGCTCACTAATAAGCTTACACGAACATGATACAATACAATACTATATAGTATGGTTTTTAAAACATGAACTTAATTGTTAATTAACATTACCTTTTAATAAATTGTACAGCTGTTTGAAATGCCTCGTTCACATTCAAAACTGGATCCATGAGCCATGAGTGGCTGGCGGGAGAGAGGACAATCGAATTTAAAATATAGAATGATTTGAGGGAATCTTGATTGCTAAAGTTTATTATGATTAATAAATTTCATTTGGTTTCTGTTCGTAATTATTGCAAGAAAATATTTTCTGCAAACATGGACCAACAAAACCATAAGCTCTTATCAGCATGACGTTGAACTATTTTTTTCCGTAATACTTCTTCTACAGTATCATTCTTACAGTAGAATTTAATCACAAAGTTTGATATAAACAAATAATATGTCCATAAAAGAATTATTCTATCTTAATTTTATAAATTTGTATGTATAATATTATTCATATAAAAATTAAGTGACATTTGTATGTATAATATTATTCATATAAAAATTAAGTGACATTTTGAATCAATAAGAGCCACTCAGAGAATTCCTTAAATTTGGCCATTGTGATTCGTCTAACTAACAAAGCTACAAGCCTACAATGTGGCCTCCGCAAGATTACCAATGACCAGAAAAGTTGTAGAATGAAAGCAAGTTGGTTGTCGCGTGGCTGCCACCTTATACTCAACACAAGATAAGAAATAAAATAACAAAATAAAAAACAGACGAGCAACGGCAGGCCCCTACATAACCTATGTATTTTTTTAGCACTTAAAAAATAATTATCAATGTTATAGGTTATTCAGGAATATTTTTAAGAATCCAGGGACCCTGCTCTCCATATGCGTTGCGGTAACGTTTAGAAAATTTTGTTTAACATATATAATAATAATAATAATAAATAATAATAATAATAATAATAATAATAATAATAATAATAATTATTATTATTATTATTATTATGAAAAGACTTCATTATAGGAGGACTTGGAGTCTTAGCTCACGAGCCCTAGCCGAATTTTTTTTTTTTATTCACGATGGCAGTAGTGCTAATTAGGTGAATGATTATTTTTCTTTTGACTATTCAAAAGATTTTAGTAGATTATTAATTTATAGATTTCCTCTCCCTACCAAAAATCTTCTACTTCAGCATTTGAGTCCAATGATGGATGGAAACAGTGCGAATTTGGTGAATGGTTATTTTTCTTTTGTCTATTCAAAAGATTTTAATATATTATTAATTTATTTATTTCACACATATTTTAATATGGAAATAATCAAATACGGATTAGGAAGAGAATCTGTCTTACCTCTTGGGTAATGCCCCTAACCAACCACAGAGTGCCACATAAGTAACACCTCAATATGTGTATTGCTCACGCACTCTATGGTTGGTTGGGAGGTATTATCCCGAAGGTAGGATAGACGCTCCCCGGATTAGGTGACTGGCTAAGCTATCAACTAATCAAAACATAACGCAATCAATCAGCGCACAAGAGATGCACTGCAATATGATAAAGTTTTTTTATTATAAATAAGATTTTTGGGATTTTTTAAATTTATAGTTTTACATTTTTTTATAAAAATTAAATATATATCTGTAGCATATATTTATATAAAAATACAAATATAAAACTTGTATAATATAAAATTAAATGATTAGCCTGTCAAAATTTATAGCCGTTTATTTGTTATTTTATGCATATTATATTATTCCTCAAGACTTGACTCGTTAAATTTTTATTAGTGCATTATATATTTTTATTTTTTTAAAATAATTAATGTTTTTATTTTTTATAAAGAAAAGTTTTGGGGTTGCAAGACAGCCTCATGCATGCAGCTTAAGATGATGTGCCCATTTAAAAAAAGAAAATTAAATTTTTTATGATTTAATTTTAGAAATTAGATTTTTATTTAATTGTACGATGAGTTTATGATTTAAAAATTATTATTTTAAATTTACTGAGTGTTTATCGAGTTAGTGCATGTGTTAATAAAAGGGGATCATTAATTTGCCCCTGGCTTTGGCCGATTTTTCATTTTGTCCCTTGCGTTTAGGAAATAAAGACTCGCCCCGTGAGGGTTGGCCGGAAAATGAATTCGTCCCTCACCGGCGTTAAATTTAACAGAAAACATAAAGTCTGACGGAAGAATATCGATATCAGTCATGGAATATACTAAAATAATCTTCTCTAACCATAATAAATATGTTTTCTTTTAGTTAATGATATACATTATTAATTTAAATGAATTTGGGTGTAAAAAAAAAAACTAATTTTTCGATTAAACAAGATTCTAAAAACAAAAAGATGATTTTAGGTATTTGTGAATTAAACGAAAATTTAGAAATAAAATAGATAATTAAAATTGCACCCCTGTGAGCTACCAAGCATCAGCAACAACCACACACCCAAGCCCGCGGAAGCAACATAACCAGCATATCAGCGAGGCAAAATCCAGAAAAATTAGCATGCAAGACCCATGCATGACAGCATGAGTATGTGACTGATTATTTTTCTTTTTCCCTTCGAACCAATCTTAATTTAATAAAATGATTTGTTTATTTCTTTACTTCGAATTAGGATATCTGAGTCTAACAATGAGGTGAACATATAAGTGCCAGCCCAAAATATATAAAATATTACAACTAACAAAACGTTAGTTAAGTTAATTAGTTTTATCTAAGTAAATTTTATACATTCGTTTGATATTGCCTCGTTCACAGCCGAAACAGAGTGAGTGGCGGAAGAGAGGACAAGGGAATTCCAATGGGGAGCTACCTAAACCCGGGTTTATTCTAAATTCTAAAACCCTCAGAAAACCGCCAGATGTTACTTGCCGTTCCGTTAAATCTTATGTCGGTGCAATTACGAATTTGCCCCTACCAGTCCATTCTCCGACACGAAACCCGACATGGTATTAACGGACGACATGGCGTTAATTGTATATTTACGTATATTCACATTTAGTTAAATATTCTTCATTTTTCATAATTAAAATTTTCAATTTTATTAAAATTGAAGATAATTATTAGTTTAAATTTTTAAATTTTTATTTTTAATTAAATAATTATATGATTTTGTTTATTAATTATTTTAATTTAGGGTAAAAAATAAATCTAATCCAATTTAATTTTTATTCAACATAATATTGTTCATCGTCTATCTAATACAATGACAAACTAAATATTACATTGTATAGAGTTTATCCAACTTTATAAAATATAATTCAATACAAAGACAATTATACACAATACATTGACTGCAAAAAAGTGTATAATGAGTTATAATATTAATATAATTTATAATTAAAAAATTGAATTGATTCTTGGAAGCATGGTGGGGCCGTGGAGTAGAGAAAGAAGAGTAGAAATTGAAGAGATGAATAAGTGTAGAGAAGCGACATAGTATAGGAAAGAGCACAGAAAATGCCTTTGCTTTCATTCGGTGTAATAGTGCGAAGGGGGCCTGTTAACCCAGCCGCCCATCCCAACCATACTGAAGCATTATAAACGTGTCTTATAGACTAACGTATTTCTGGAACAAAAAAAAATTATTCGATATGAATTTAGTATATATATTATAATTTGATTAAAGAAAAACAAATGAGCTGAGTGTATTAAATTCAATTGCATGTTAAAATAACAGTTGGTTGTGTTGGAAATATTTATAATAAATTTAAATAATATAATCAAACAACAACATATTGAAGAAATAATAAAATATAAATCAGATTAACATAACAATTCATTAAATAAATAAAACAGGTAAAGAGATAGAGTAAGAAATATGTAGCATAAGTACTTGGGAGGTATGTCAAATGCATTATCCTAAAGCCAAAGAGTCCTCCCGTCGTGTGGGTCATATTGGTACTCAAGGGCCCCAAGATACAACCCACTGCTTACAGCTATCTTGTCGACAAGCACGATCACCGAAAAAAAATAACATGTCTCCATATATCGCGGTTGCTCAAAACATAGAAAATAGTCAAAGTATATTCATATTTCAATGTTAGAACTATGAGACTTCTTTATATAATAATCTTCTAGCTTAAGTAACTTACAAATTAATTCTTGTAACTCCCAAGCTATAAGTTCTTAATAAAAAAATGAACATTACAAATAATATAAGTGTTGTAACTCCTGTTTTTATTATATTTGTAACTTATGAAATTAATCTCAAAATAAATTTTGTAACTCATAATGTAAATGTTTGTTTTAAATCTTTTATTTCCAACAATCCCCAACAAAATGTTTAAAATTTTCAAGCTTTATAAAATAAACTATTTAGATATAAATACTCATAAAATAAAAACTATATATAAAGATCAATAATCTATTATGCAATAGGTATAAATATCTTTTGGGTTTGAACCTACACTTAGTGTTGATAACATCTATTTGAGAAACCTGAGGGAACAAAAATCTATAATGTTTCGACAAGATTAAGGAGTCAAATTATGCTTCTTTGAATCCCTAATAAGCTCACACAAGATGACATCCAATACAATACTATAATGTTTGGCTGTTTGTAATGCCTCGCTGACGTTCAAAACAGAACCCATATTAAGTCATGACAGCTGGCGTTCGGTGGGAGGGCAAGCGAATCTACAATATGGGATGACTTTGGGGATTCTTGATCGCTAAAGTTAATTTATTACGATAAATAAATTAAAATTTCCATTCGGGTGGTATGTAATTGTTACATAATTATTAAAAAATATATATATTTTGTGAAAAACTAAACTTACTTTTCTACCATTGAAAAACATAACACCTAACATGCATCATTGTCTTACACAAGGTTAAGGCACATGTAGAAATGGAGAAAACACAAATTCGGCAATTCTGAAATATATGCGTATTTTGTGGATCTCAATTTGGTAAAGATGGAGAGTTTACAACAGCAACTCTTGATCTTGGCAGGGTGTTAGCTGAGAGGCGTATTCATTTGGTTTATGAAGGGGGTAGTCTTGGGTTAATGAGGTGTGTGTCAACAGCTGCAATTTTAGGAGGGCGCCAAGTTCTTGGCATTATCCCTAAACCATTAACTGTACGACATATCATAGGCAAAATAATGGGGAAAGAGTTTGTCTCAAGCATACATGAGCGTGTTTCACATATGCTTATTAACTCTAATGCATTTATAGCTTTACCCGGTGGTTATGGTACATTAGAGGAAATATTTCAAATCACCTCTTGGCACAGTTAAACATCCATCGAAAATTCATTGGTTTGTTAAATGTCAATAATTTTTTTTATGGTTTGTTGTCTTTTCTTGATCAAGCTGTAGAACAAAACTTCATCTTATAGTCGGGAGGCAAATCCTGGTTATAGCTTCAACTGCAAAGGAGTTGATTGACAGACTACAAGAATTTGTCCATTCGTATGATCCAATAATAGCTCAGATAGATTGGTTTGTGGAAAGCAATAAAAGGCGTAAACTAGATTTAACCCTCCACCTGTAATCTTTATCTGCTGGTTTGCTTCACTTTTGTTTGCTTTCTTTTTATTGTGTTTATTTGAGATTTTTAGGTTATTTCTTTTGAGATTTTTTAGGTTATTTCTTTCGCCCCAAGTAATATTTTCTAATCTTGCCTTTTAGAGTGGTGGCTTAAAAAGTTCAAGTCCTCTTGAAATGAATTCTGGATCTCTTCAATCCATAATGGCTAAATAAGGAGGCTAACTTCTAAACTTTTTAGACCCATTCTAACTAACTTGTTTTTGTTTACTGACTGTTGGACTTTGTTATTTTATGAGTAAGTTTAGTTTTATGTAATTTAGAGTTGTTATGTGTTTTTTGTCTCTATTAGGTTTGATTCAAAAAAAATTGTGGAAAAACCTGAGAACGGCAGAATATGGGGTTTCTGAAACGCATTCTACTTAAATAAATTTGTAGTTTGTTTATTTACTGTTGTTTGAAGTGTCTTGTTTCTTGTTTTGTTCACTCATAATAAAGGCATATAGGCCGAAAACCTTAAGTCTGCAGTCTACTGGTCCAAAGGATTGTTGAAATATATAATCTTGATTCAGGTTTAACAACGCCACGTACCTCTTTTCTTGCATTTTGTGGGCCGATGATAAGGCAATGATTGAATTGGGAATAACTCTTGGAAAATGATAAATGATGCATAGATCTGTGTGCTTGAAATGTTTATTGGTTTTTGCTTTGCCTTTGATTCCTTGCGCAACATTGAGCACTGAGCCATTATCACTGAGTTATTTGTTTACTTAGAGAAGGTTTATGCAATTTAAGTGTTTCTTCATATTTGAATGAATTCTAGAACTTGTTTGATGGTCACTCGAGGCGAAATCCTAGACTGTGCAACATTAGAAAAATGATTTAGGCCATCTTTGGACCGTTTGACCCTTAATAGCCAACCTTGACTGAAATTGATCCCTAGTCACCCATTTGAGCCTCTTTAAGCCTT